>CM060130.1:6650941-6673441 GCA_030522415.1 Channallabes apus
GGTCAGCGTGTGTCCGTGATAAACGACGGGTTCTCCGTTCTGACCGTCCCAACAGTCGACTTCCACACAGCGACAACCACGCTTCAGAGCCCTAACACACACACACACACACACACATATATATATATATATATATATATATATATATATATATATATATATATATATATATATCAAAAAGAATATTTCAATAAAAAATGTAGAAGAGTATTTCTCATACGGGGAGTGTACGAAAGCGGTGTGTGTGTGTGAGACCTGATGTATCCCTCGACGCTGCTGTGTCCCCGGAGCTGGTCCTCCAGCAGGTAGGTGTTGTGAGACGAGGAGATGAAGTAGTGGCACAGCGGCTGGCTCATGTCATGGCACAGCTGCATCATGTCCGGGTTAAAGATGGAGCCTTCGGACGAGCCGAGGAACATCAGCAGGCCGTCGATCGTCATCGCCTCTCGCTGCTTAGCTGTGCAACACAGGGTTAACACCTCGTCAGAAATAAACACCGGGGTTTTAAAAAACTAACAGGGCAGAATCAGCTGCAGAGAACTTCTACACAAGGTGCCGCAGACGGAGAAACACCGGCCACGCTGCTGACAATTGAGTTCCAAGAGAAGAGTCTCGCTCGCCTTCAGTTCTGACTGAGTACTAACCTTCTAAATCCGTCTAATTTACTTCACACTACGTCTGAATGGAATAAACCACACGTGTGTGTATTGGTGCCGGCGTACCCGCCTCTGATGGCTCGTAGCGCTGGATGAGCTGGATGGCGTGCCGCTGTGTGTCCCCCTGCTCCAGCTGGCCCTCCTGCAGGAACTCCTCCAGCTCCTTCACCGAGAGCGTCTGGCCGTCTGTGGAGAAATCCCGGAAGATGGTCAGGACCTCCTCCCTCTGCGTCAGCATCTTATAGAACAGCACAAACTCGTCGTCCTCCAGAGTGCCCGACTCGGACTTATCCGCCATCTACAGCGAGACGGAGCCACATGGAGCACACGCTTTAGGGAGCATTAACCCTGCATTCGAGCGACTGGGGGTAAAAAATATATTTACATAAAGAGGATTTCATTTTTATTAAGGATGGCAATTACTTTTTCACATAGGGCCAGGCCGGTTTGGACAGCATTTTTTCTCTTAATAAATTACATTTTGTATTTATTCTGGTTATTTTTAAATAATATTAATATTTGTTTACAGTAAGTGTGAAAAGTTTGCAAAAAAATAGCAAAGCAGGAATGGGGCAAATACTTTTTCACGGCACTGTATACAGTAAGTTTTTTGGATAAGACTGTGTGTTTAATGTTACACAGCAACAAGTCATTATATTATATTAAATTGATCATTTCTCTCATTCTGTTCCCCGTAACAGTGACGTAATTCTTTCTGATCTGACCGACGCACATTACAGAACACACTTTGTTTGTTTGTTTGTTACCGTGAAGAGGCGCAGTGCATGGTGCTCATTCATGTCCATGTTCATCATTTTCAGCAAGTCTCTGACCTCCTTAAAGTTCATCCTACCGTCTCCGTTCTTATCCGCTTTCTTGAACCAGTCGCAGATCCACCTGGGCATCAAGGTTAAGACTCAACACACACACACACACACACACTTCTGCTGTAGGATACACCATTGTGTGATGTGATTATGTTCTGTTGTGTACAGTAAGTATGTGTGTTTTTATGTGATATTTTACTCTGCTGCAACCTCACTGACTCTAAAACTGTTTATGTTGGTGTTTTCTAGTTTAGTGTCCTCATGTTATAACATTTTTGAAGGATACTGGTCCAGCTTCTCCCTGTGGTCCATGTTCTCCAGGTTCTTAATGAGTTTGCGGACTCCGTTCACCCACGACTGCGCCTCCTCTGCCGACTCTGCCACCAGGTCCAGGTTTCCACGGCGACCACGAAACACCAGCGTGAAGCAGCGATCGGGCGGGAACTCGTCTGCAATGCTGAGCAGAACTTCTGACTGGTGACCCTCACGAACGGCTTCTATGTCACTGATGGAGACTAAGCACACACACACGCACACACACACAAGATATTAGGTTCGGCTCCGTTAATCTCTGGTTGTGTGTGTTTCCACCAAGTAGCTCAGTGTGTTAAGGCTCTGGGTTACGATCTCACTCCATCAAGATACCATACCTCAGTGCAACAGCAGGCAGTGGCACATCGACACCTGTATCTATCAGAGGATATGAAGTGTAAGGAAACCCTGAAGTAAAGCAGACTCTGGTCTGACCTCAGAGTCCCACAGAAGGGGACTGAGTTTTTTAAAGACCAATTTAAAGACCAAAAGGAAAACAAGTGAATCCAGAATCAGGCAATAATTTAACCTTAGCTTAATTTAGGCAGTTGTGCAGTTAGAGAAATGTTGCATATGTAATATATATATATATTGACATATATAGAGAGACGCATGAGGCCCCGCCCGCTTTCACGAAGAGGAAAAATGCTCTTGTATCTTGTAAAATGCTCTATGCTTGTATTACTCGACCTCAGTGCAGCTTTTGAAACTATTGATCATGCTATTCTTCTTCACAGATTAGAAAATGTAGTAGGAATTAAGGGTACAGCCCTCTCCTGGCTCAGATCCTATCTGACCGATCGTTATCAGTATGTAGACTTAAATGGTGATTATTCTGCATGTTCTCTAGTGGAGTTTGGCGTTCCGCAGGGTTCAGTTTTAGGCCCACTGCTTTTTTCCCTTTACATGCTTCCTCTGGGCAACATAATCCGTAAGCATGGTATTAGTTTTCATTGTTATGCTGATGACACACAGCTATACGTCTCAACAAAACCTGATGAGAAAAACCATCTTACTAAAGTTGAGCAATGTGTGCAGGACATAAGAAATTGGATGCTAATTAACTTCCTTCTGCTTAATCCAGATAAGACAGAAGTTCTAGTCATAGGACCACATACAGCTAGAAGTAAAATCTTAGATCACACCGTAACTTTAGATGGCCTTTCTGTTCCATCAATGCCCCGTGTGTCTCTTTGGGATGCGTCTGGTGACTGGGGATGATTCTATCTACTTAGAAGATGGTTCTGGCCTCGACTGGTGTTGTCAGCTGTTTCTCTGAGAAATTGACAATTCGATAGTTCAGGACTGGAACTTTCTACAAGTCTATCTGAGTCTCCAATAACTACTGGACTCCATTTTACATCAACTATTATAACATCAATTAACATCAACTATTATAGCTGAACCTAACACTTAACACTGTATAAATGCAGATAATTTCCTGCTATCTGTTTCACCCAGATGAGGATGGATGTTCCCTGTTGAGTCTGGTTCCTCTCAAGGTTTCTTCCTATTACCATCTCAGGGAGTTTTTCCTTGCCACTGTCGCCCTCGGGCTTGCTCACCAGGGACTATCTGAACATTTTGATTCATACACATTCACATTCCATACAAACTTAAATAATTCTTTTGATTGTGTATAGCTGTTTTGAGACAATGTCAATTGTTAAAAGCGCTATACAAATAAAACTGAATTGAATTGAATTGAAAAAGCCGCTGTGTGCTACATGTTAAGTCCCAGCCGGGAAATGCAGGAGCCACTCCCACGTGGGCCCCACTCTGTCATGCTGCACACCACCATCGCTCACTAGCCTTGTGCCCGCATGCCAGTAGGGCACTGCCTCTAGACAGGCACGTGCACATCTGTACAATTTCCCTTTCCCTTTTCAATCATTCCTTCTTAAACCCTCTCTTTCCTCGCTTTTCCAAATAAAACTACCCTTTCTACCGTAAGACCTCGCCTCGTGTCTGTGGTGCCACTTGTGCATCAAACACGTTACACTTTCCCAACTTCTTCATCTGTCTCCTTTTTCCCTGTCCAAACTTCCTCTCCTGTTTTTTCTCCAATTATCCCCACTTCCTCATCTGTCCCTACTTCCTCACCTGTCTCCTCTCTACCTGCCCCCACTTCCTCACTTGTCTCTTTTTTTACCTGTCCCAACTTCCTCACCTGTCTCCTCTCTACCTGCCCCCACTTCCTCACTTGTCTCTTTTTTTACCTGTCCCAACTTCCTCACCTGTCTCCTCTCTACCTGCCCCCCCTCCTCACTTGTCTCTTTTTTTTACCTGTCCCAACTTCCTCACCTATCTCCTCTCTACCTGCCCCCACTTCCTCACTTGTCTCTTTTTTTACCTGTCCCAACTTCCTCACCTGTCTCCTCTCTACCTGCCCCAACTTCCTCACCTGTCTTATCTTTACTTGTCCACACTTCCTCACCTGTCTCTTCTCTACCTGTCCCAACTTCCTCACCTGTCTCATCTTTACTTGTCCACACTTCCTCACTTGTCTCTTTTTTACCTGTCCCAACTTCCTCACCTGTCTCCTCTTTACCTGTCCTCACTTCCTCACTTGTCTCTTTTTTAACCTGTCCCAAATTCCTCACCTGTCTCCTCTTTACCTGTCCTCACTTCCTCACTTGTCTCTTTTTTTTACCTGTCCCCACTTCCTCACCGGTCTCCTCTTTACCTGTCCCAACTTCCTCACCTGTATCCTCTTTACCTGTCCCAACTTCCTTACCTGCCTTATCTTTAATTGTCAGCAGTTCCTCACCTGTCTCCTCTTTACCGGTCCCAACTTCCTGACCTGTCTCTTTTCTACTCGTCTCCACTTCCTTACTTGTCACTTTTTTTTACCTTTCCCAACTTCCTCACCTGTCTCCTATTTACTTGTCCCCATTTCCTCACCTGTCTCCTCTTTACCTGTTCCAACTCCCTCTCCTGTCTGCTCTTTACCTGCCTGCCCCAACTTCTTCACTTCAGCACAGTAAACCCAGTCTGAAGCTGGTATGGAGTGAAAGACTCATACTGAAGCCAGGCTTACATGTGGACTGGGCATTGCCTGCCTTTTTACTCTGGTACCAGATGGTGGCGCAGTCATCCTGCAGTCGGAAATAGCGCTGCTTCTTCCAGGTGCGTGACTTCACCTTGCGCATCACAGAGCCCACCTGCATGGACTGCAGGTCAGGGTCCACCTGGATGCCTGCAATAGCATGTTACATGTTATGTTGGGTAAAAATGTACAGTCTACATGTACTACGTCAATACCGAGCATGCACAGCATCATTACTGCCAGGAGCTAATAGCATTGCAAAATAGTAGTTCACTGCAAAAATTAGCTTACGGAGGAAACTCTGTGTAGCCGCCATCTCCTGCCGTGTCACACTTCAGCCACCTGTCACAGAGAGGTGCAGCAAAAACAGCAAATCAATCTCAACACATACTGATAACCGCCTAAACAAGGAGCTGAATTAAAAGCTATTAGTAATTACAATCATGATTTCCCTTCATTTACAATAAACTCACAATACACAGGCATGTCTACTTGTCTATATGCATGAAGAAAAAATTATTTTCTCATAACATAACTGAAATAAACAAAAACAATAAAGAGTATAAAGTGTCACATTTCTATTCTGAAGAACGTTAAGAAGCACGGCACCTTTCCTGGAAGCGTTCCTGTACCGACTGTGCGGTATATTTGTATATCCAAGCACACAAACCCACAGTGGAGGAGAGAGAGAGAGAGAGTGTGTGTGTGTGTGTGTGTGTGTGTGTGTGTGTGTGTGTGTGTGTGTGTGTGTGTGTGTGCGCTAACAGTGCATGAGTGTGTGTGCAGGGATCAGGGTGCTGCATTGTTATATAGTAAGTCTGTCAGCAGGATGAAGGCGCACAAGCTCAGCTGTTGATCCTCTTACAGTAGCTCATTGTGTTACACAGAGTTCTGGCTTTTGTGTGCCTTTAGACTTTTCTTCCTGTAAAAAGCGCACCTTCAGCAACTCGGGTCAGGTTTTAAATCCTCCAGCACTCAAAAAATACAGGTGCAGTCAGTCCTATGGATACTGAACAGCTCCTATATAAAACACACACCTGGAACATCTGCTTGTGAAGGTGGTAAGCTGAGCGGCGGCAAGTAAGCAATTCATTTATCATTCATTTTCTATACCGCTTAATCCTGTGTTCAGGGTCGCGGGGGACCTGGAGCCTATCCCAGGAGACTTCGGGCACTAGGCGGGGTACACCCTGGACAGGGTGCCAATCCATCGCAGGGCACACACACATACACACACTCACACACCCAATCACACACTACGGGCAATTTAGGAACGCCAATTAGCCTAACCTGCATATCTTTGGACTGTGGGAGGAAACCGGAGTACCCGGAGGAAACCCACCAAGCACGGGGAGAACATGCAAACTCCATGCACACAGAGACGGGAATCGAGCCTGGCCGGGGAATCGAACCCAGACCCTGGAGGTGCAAGGCGACAGTGCTAACCACTACACCACCGCGCTGCCCTAAATAAGCAATTAATGAGTAAATAAATAAATATTAAAAAAATTTATTATTGTACTTTTATATTTTCAGAATGTAAACAGATGCCATGATCATATAAATCTAATGTTCTTCATATGTCACACACATACACATACACACAGAGTCCAGTGAACACCTTCATACTGTACATGGTCATCAGTTGCTGAAAGACACCTCGACACATCGGGATAGAAAAACTTTTAACTACAGATGCGTGTCTTTTAACTAGAAAAAGAAGAGGAGAAGCACAGAGTCCAAGCTGCTTGAAGTTTCCAAAGTCTACAGGAAGAAGATAATAATTACAGACGAGCTGAAGGCTGCTATCAAAGCAACCTGGTCTTCAGTAACGCCTCGGCAGTGCCATGGGCTGATCACCTTCATGTCGCGCTGCACTGATGCAGTAATTCATGATCACTTTTTTCATGTTGTATAAATGTATATTTAGGTAACAAAGCTATATTAAGGAAATAATCTTTTAGAAGGGCCTCATGTATTCATTTTGCCTGGGGCCCTCACTTCACCTTGGTTCGCCTCTGCATGTACTGAGTACATAAACACACACTACAATGGTACATTCCCATGTGACGAAAGCGGAAAGTTTTTCACTGCAGTTTGATTGAGGAGCGGGAGTCTTCTATCTACAGGCATGAAACCAAGTTACCCAAGTGGTGCACAAAAAACAGAAATAATACGAGGAGAATAGACAATTAATAGGATCTTTGGCAGAGGTAACACAAGTCACCTCAGGTCAACAGTGTCACAAGAGAGGCAGTCTGCATGTGCTATTCTCCCCATTGAGCACAAAGTCAGAAAATCAGTTGATATGGAGTCAGGAATAACAAAGTTTGTTGAAGCCAAAGCCAAGGTCAGATTTTAGTGTCCTGACCAACACTATTTACTCCAGCCATGCACACAATAAGACTAATTATTCAAAATATTTTAATTAACATTATTTTCATAGGCGGCGCGGTGGTGTAGTGGTTAGCACTGTCGCCTTGCACCTCCAGGGTCCGGGTTCGATTCCCCGGCCAGGCTCGATTCCCGTCTCTGTGTGCATGGAGTTTGCATGTTCTCCCCGTGCTTGGTGGGTTTCCTCCGGGTACTCCGGTTTCCTCCCACAGTCCAAAGATATGCAGGTTAGGCTAATTGGCGTTCCTAAATTGCCCGTAGTGTGTGATTGGGTGTGTGTATGTGAGTATGTGTGTGTGCCCTGCGATGCACTGGCACCCTGTCCAGGGTGTACCCTGCCTTGTGCCCTAAGTTTCCTAGGATAGGCTCCAGGCCCCCGCGACCCTGTATATAAGGATAAAGTGGTACAGAAAATGAATGAATGAATGAATGAATTATTTTCATATTATTCTTAATGAAACACCCCAATATTCAGATGTTTTTCACACCCACTAAAGAAAGACTAAGGTATTTTAAAAAAGTAAATAAAAAAAAAACAAGTAAAAAGAATAAAAGCTAGAGAAATCCAGTGCCAAAAGGTAAGAAGAGAAGGAAAGACATGAAAATAACATTTGAGGAGGAGCAAAAGAGAGAGAGAGAGAGAGAGAGAGAGAGAGAGAGAGATCTCCAAATCAAATAAAATCAATAAAGTAAAAGGAGAGGGATGCAAAGACAAAATACAAAAAAAGAGGAAAGTTAATATAGTGATGATGAAGAGAAACAGTAAAATGCATTAAAAGGATTGGAAGGAGAAAAAGAAATCAGTCAAGTAGCAGGAGAAATACATAAAATTAAAAGCATTAAAGGGATAGAAGAAGAAGAAGACAGACAGACAGAGTGAAGAAGAGTAAGACAAAGTCATGAAGACAAGGATAAAGATAAGAGGTAATCATTTTAATAAGTATTCTTTTGTATTATTTGTGTCACTCCATTGACCTGTCATGGGTTTTTTTTTTTTTTTTACTTTAGTGAAACAGCATAAGACAATCGAGGCCGATCATCAACTATCTGCTGCTCATGTTGAAATATAAAGGTATCTGTATCAGATATGCAAACTGACAATGAGTTTCATTCTAGTTGGAGAAAATTGTTTGTGCATTAGTTAACCAGTTTTTGTACAGGGCTGTTCTAGACAGCTGGATAAGTTCGCTGTGGGATGACGAGCGAATGGAAGTTTAAGGTTAGACTTTTAAAAAAGCACTGAATGCAGAGGGCCCCCAAATTGCTCATCTTGAGCCCCCAAATTGCTAAATCCGCCACTGCGTCTGGCACAACACACATACGGTTTTATAGATGAAAAGCTAGTACAGGTCTCAAGACTGTTATCAAGGACAGTAGCAAGAGGATAAGCTTTCTCTTTGTTTGTCTTTTTAAGCAGCACAGAGGAATCATAAATTAAGGTTAAGTGAGATTTAATGTATATTTATTACAAATTTTATATCATTCACGTCTTTTTGTCATTTAAATGTTTTGCTTGTTTTTAGATTGTTTTAAAAATATGATTATAGTGTTGGAAATTGGTGATATTAGTAATATTTTTAGGTGGAACAGATTATCTGCATTTACATGATTTCCTATGGGACAATGTGTTTCACAAAACGAAATGTCGCCTTAAGAACTCTGGGCTTTAAACTCGTAACCCGAGGTTCCGCTGTGTTAAGAGGGAATGAAGAGAAAACGGCAGATGAGAAAACAGACGCCGGAAGTGGATCGAGGCCACCAGTACAAAAGGTTACCTGTATTTTTATTTTTTACTTTCCAACCTACTGTATATATCTTTATTTACACTAAGTAAAAAAAACTGTTACAACCTCGACTCTCGGTCTCTGGCGCGCGCGTGTGTTAATGAATGAAGTCTCCTGTCTCTCTCTCTCTCACACACACACACTAACACACAGAAAGATTACAACAAGATAGTGTGTGAGAGAGAGAGAGAGAGAGAGAGAGAGAGAGAGAGAGAGAAAGAGAGCTACTCACCGGCTGGAACACTCATAACTGCATGGAGGTTTTCCTCCTCGGTGACATACTGTACTGTCTGGGAGTCCCGCCTCTGACACACACACACAGAGTCTAATATTAGGGTGATGCTACAAAAATAATTAAAAGTGCTGTCACTTATTAGTTTTTTCTGATGCCAAAATCATTCTAATTAATTTTAACCCATTACTTGTGTGTTCAAAAAATATCATCTGTTCTTTTAATCATGAATTACATTTTCTTACTTTAATGTTCAATGTTTCATTATAGCATTTTTTTAGAGGCCAAGTTCAAGGAAATGGCACTGTGATCATACTGAAGTGGAAGCGTATACTTTTCATCTAAAGACATTGTTTCATGAAATAAATCTAATTCACAATAACATCAGTATCTTATAAAATAAGTTAAACATTACAATCAGGAAGCAATAATAGATTCTAATGAATAATATTAAATAAATATCAGTCACCCAAAACTATGGTATTGGTGTTACTGTTACACAAAAAGAGATTTATGCTAAAATACATTTTATTTTTTTAAATGACTTGTTCCTGTGTCAGAGGTCACTAGATGAAGCACACTGGACAAATGCAAAAGCTCGGTCAGATGTTTTCATTTGTTTAGAAATGTCATATTTTATTTTGCAGTTTTATGCAAAGCCTTTACGTCTGTCATTGGTGTTACACATTTCATAATTAGAACTGTCTAAAAATCACACATAAAACAGAGTAGGTGTAATATTTGTATTGCTTTAGTCATAATTGAAAGCCATGCGGTCTTACAGATGGAGGCCAATTGGTAAGTAGTTATGATTTCCTCAAAAACATAAAAATGCATTACGCTCTACTTGTTGTGGATTCATACAGTTTAAAAGTAAGTTATTGCTCCGAGACAGAGAAAATAGGATATCTTTTACACCTATAACTTCTTCAATAGCAATAACTTACTTTTATATATACATAAATAAAATGCTATGCTAATATGCTAATGAAACAGTTGAATCATTACAGTAAAAACCTTTGAGTCTAAACTTCTGACACATTAACATCAAAACAGGTCTTATAGCCTCGAGCTGAATATTCTTTAACTAAAATATCAGCTTATGATTAAATTGTCACTTACCTGAGGATGCTCAGGTGTATGTGTGTGTGTGTGTGTGTGAGAGCCGTTACACTTTCTCAGCACGCTTCTTACTCCATGGCTCGAGCCCGCAACACAGGTGAGTCACTTGTGCACGAGGACAAAAAGTGGCGCTGCTTTCCAACCGCTCGTTTATTGACCGTCGCGCGTCTCCGGTTACCGGAGTCAGAGTCTTTACACGCTCTCTGTAAAGGCTCGTTTAGACCGGAGATCAGGTGCAGAACAAAGTATGAGGTGCCAATTAACCCCGGGAAGGTTGTTTTAATTTCACACATTTCCTCCTTATTTATATAAATAAAGGAAAGATTCTGTCTGTACATTGGGTCAGAACTCGTTCTTTAAATATCGTTACATTTCATACAAGGACCAGAAACCAGTCTGTCTGTCTGTCTGTCTGTCCAGGCTGATTTCGTCACAGCATCACACAAAACTTCCTGGACAGAATTTAATGAAACTTTTGCAGTCCTTACTGTAGATACCTGCCTGAAAATCTAAATATTAAGAAGAAGGGGCACTGGTGGCTCAGTGGTAGGTGTTTCGCCTGACATGCAGAAGGTCCGGGTTTGATTCCCAGCCAGTGCCCGAACCCCAGCCACTGGATGCAGTGGGAAAATGGGAGGGTTGCATCAGGAAGGGCATCCGGTGTAAAAACTGTGCCAAGTTGTAGTGCGGACTGAATAGTCCGTTGTGGCGACCCCTTGTCGGGAGCAGCCGAAAGACCAAAAAAAAAAAAAGAAGTGAAGTTATGAACAGTTTTGTGCCAGATTATGTCACGGCATCTAGCGCTTTCAAAATTATTTAGTGCTTTTTCCCCTCTAGGTGGGCGTGGCTATACACATCACTCAACTAGAGCTAATTAATGTATTTACCGTAAATACACAGCATATGCGGAAGACACAGAAATGACGATAATGCAGCTACACACTTATTCTCACATTCCAGAGGAACATAATGCACTAATCACTGCTGCACTGCTGATGGTGGGTAACATTTTTTTGGTAACACTATTTTTAAGATGTATCGGGATAATTATTTAACGATAATTAACAAGACCAACAGTTAAGATTTTAACATTTACTCTGTAACAGTCTAAACTTACTTTAGGGCGCTTGGAGTAGGGCTGCTCGAAGTTTAAGTGGAGTGACATCATATATGGGGGCGTGGCCAGCATCAAACATGAGGACTATAACAATGTAAAGGTTAAAACATTTGCTTTTTTTTTTTTTTTTAAATAAGGTTATAAAACTGCTCAATTTGGCTGGTGTCAGTTGTTTAAGAGTCAATCAGATAAAAAATAATGATGAATAAATAAATACAAAGTTTTAACTGAACTCATCCTTGTAGAATGTACTGTAATGTTCAGAGCATTAAGATTATAATTGTATTTCCCTAAAAAGCCGTTGGGGATAAAAACACTTCCTCTGTAGACACCTTGATATTCTGGTACATTCTCATCATCTCATCATCATCACATCACAGTACACTGAGAACCTAGAACTCATGTTAGAGGACTTGGCTGTTCAGAAGACCTGAATTAGTTTTTACATAAATAGCACACCTTAAGTGTGTGTGTGTGTGTGTGTGTATACACATTGGTTGGCTGCAGTAGGGTCTCTTCCCCCCTCCATCACCTCCTGATCAAGTTTCAGTGTATCAATAAAACACAGATGAGCTCAAATTCCCAGATCAACTTACACACACACACATACAGAGAGGCCGCCATCTTCGAACTGGGGAACCCTTCACTGGACACTGAAGACCACACACACACACACACACACAAATATACTTTCCATTACAAGTGGTGAACCTCAAACCTGATCCTCCACATCCTGATAATCATCTAGATTTCAAATACATTAAAAGTTCATAATAAGGTCTAGTTTAAAGGTAACTCTTGTTTAAAAATCGATAAATAAATGTAACACCTAGACCCTAGCTCAGCTGTCTCTCTCTCTCACACACACACACACACACACACCACAGGGTAGTTTTATATTAACAGACTCCAGCAGTAGAAGGTCTTGTTCTTTAGATGCCGCTGGCCTTTGTAAACTAGGAGGTGACTTTCAGAACCAGCAAATGTTTAAGACAAGTTTTAAAAGAAGACACAATCTTTGATTATTTTTCTTTTCCTCCAAAGATCTGAACATGAGAGACCAGGTGACAGGCACAGTGATTCCTTTTTATTTTACAGCATTCAAACATTGTGTGTGCTTAACAAGATGCTCTGTGTGTGTGTGTGTGTGTGTGTGTGTGTGTGTGTGTGTGTGTGTGTGTGAGAGAGAGAGTGATCCACACACACAGACGACGTAGAAAAACACAAGTACATTTTACTTTTACATTTGCCAGCAGAGTTTACTCAAACATTTTCAAAAAGGAATAATACCAACATTAAACATTTTAAATATTGGCAAATTAACTCATGTGTAAGTGCCCTTGTACATGAGAACAGTCCGCTCAGTGTGTGTGTGTGTGTGTGTTACTGGGCAGGTAGCGGGATGCCGCGCGGGTCTGTGACCTGTCCCTCCTGCAGGTTTTTGACGAGTTGAGCGAGCCAGCGCTTTGTAGTTGTGTCGTCCTTCAGCACTTGTGCGAACGTCGTGTCCTTCAGCTGGTCCGGTAAACACTGACGAAGAGCTTCTCTCGCTCTAACAGAAAACAACAGGGTGTGAGTTCAAATACCAGCACTGCCATTCTCTACCATAGTTGGGCCTTTGAGCAAAAAAAACCTTAACTTTGTGTGAGCTCGCAGACCCAGCGAAGGAGGCGTGGCTTGTGTGTCAGCAACAGTGAAAGAACAGTATAATAAAGTAGGCGTGGCCTGTGTGTGTGTGTGTCAGACAGTGAAGGAGGAGTACAAAGGAGGCGTGGCCTGTGTGTGTGTTTGTTTATCACATAGTGTTAGTGTGGTGTGTCTGAGGTTCAGTTGTTCACCTTGAGTTATCGGAAAGCCGGAGGTAACAGCGCACCACGTGCTTCAACAGCCGAGCTGACGGCTCTTTGGACAGCTGCAGCACCATCTTCCCCTGCAGCCAATCAGAACACAGACACAAACACCGCCACCGTTATTCACCATCAAACTAAACTCGAGGCAGGCTCTGAGCTGTTCTCACCAGGATCATGGCGACGTGAGAGAACCTCTCGTAGGTCTGACAGATGTAGGCCAGGCCCGTGTCATCCAGCAGGATCTTCTGCAAAATGAACGTTGCAACCTGCGGGGAGGAAAATCACACACCGCTGGTTACGCCACACCGACTAAACGAGGAACTAGGTATAATTTGTTCACGGTGAATATATTATTCTTAGCGCGAGTCATTAAGTACTGAGAGCACCGAGGTACCGTTTTGGAGAGCTCGCTGCCCGTCTCCATGATCCGTAGGCACAGGGGAATGATCTCTGTCGTCAACAGGAAGTTAATCACTTCCTGCTCGTCTGTTTTTACCAGCGCACCTACACACACACAAAAAAAATAAGTACTTCTTTAGAGTTTATTATTACTTAAATTCTGCTTCTGGGTAGGGCTGGGCCGATAAACGATATCATATCGAATCGCGATTTGTTTGATTTTAAAAACGATGAAAAGCTCTAGACATTTTTTGCTCGATATGGATTAATCCAAGAGCCAATCACACAGCAGAACAACACGACAACAACCAATCAGCGTGCAGCTTGCGCGTGCCGTGCAGGTCAAAGTTAATTTCCTGCCGCACTTTGCGAAGCAAACTTGACGAAAGTGAATCTAACCTCGAGTTATTATCCAAAGATGTTGAAATTGTCGACAAAAAAGGTAACACGAACTCCGTTATATGAACGTTTCACCCACACGACCACACTGAGAGCATGAATATGCGGGCCGATGCTACTCCGTCAACTAGCAGGGCTAGCAGTGGGGCTGTACCAAAGCAGATATCGATCGTGTCGTCTTTCGTAGCCATTACACCTTTTGAAAGTTGTCCAAAAGGAGCAAGGATATAACCAGGGCCGTTTCTAACTTTCAAGCGAAAGATATGATGCCCCTAAGCGCACGAGGCTGAAGTTTAGCTCCTTATTCGCAGCTTCCGGTTTGTTTGGCTGCTTATTGCGCAGCGTCTCATTCTGCGGCTGAAGTTTAGCTCCTTATTCGCCTCGTTACTAACAGGAGTGTTCACGCTGGCGAATGCTGCGCAGTTCATCAATAAAACGTTATTTTGGTGGTTTAAACCATTCTGGCCAAGCAAATATGAACTATACACCTAGCAGGTACCCAACTATATAGTAAAAGTGAAATTGCTGATAGCTGCATAATTAATTCCATGTTTGTTGTCATTGCATGTTTATGCCATTATGTCAGTTTATTGGGGCCGTGTGAAATAGCCTTCATTTAACTCTGAACTGTGGGATAAAGACAGCCCTAGTGTGTGTGTGTGTGGTCTAAATGTTGTTTCTCATTATTGTTTAAAAATCTCAAAACATTAATATATCATCACAAGATACTTTTTATCATCACAAACAAGTATATATTTTTTTTAAATAAAAATCTATG
This sequence comes from Channallabes apus, assembly GCA_030522415.1. Lineage (NCBI taxonomy): Eukaryota > Metazoa > Chordata > Actinopteri > Siluriformes > Clariidae > Channallabes > Channallabes apus. The sequence continues at coordinate 6,665,861 of CM060130.1, forward strand.
CCTTGTAAAGATTCGGAGCATGTGCCTATAGTATCTTAATTTTTAAGGCCAAATATGTCATCTGTTTTTGTTAATAAACTATACTTTAAAATGTAATTTAATGAAGCCTTTAATTTTTGTGGCTTCAGTTTAATTTAAGTTGTTCAACATTGATGTTCAATAAATAATCAGATAGTACATAGTGTGTGTTGCCTTCAATTAATCAATCAAGTAATGCAGCCTTCATTCAAAAATCTCTCACTTGTGAGCATATTTACTGTACAAAACTTGTCAGTGAACTATGAGGGCAAAAAAAAAAAAATCGTTTATTAATCAAAATCGAGTTAAAATGTTCAATTAATCGAGATTTTGATTTTAGGCCAAATCGCCCAGCCCTACTTCTGGGTATTTATATTTATATCTTAACTAATAGTCTTAAAGCGATTATTAACACTGTGGGATAAAACACAAAGATCTATGTGTAGCAGTGTCTGGTTAAGTACCGATGACTCCAAGGCTGGTGAGGCGAAGATACTCAAATGGTCGTGTTTTACTGGCGGTGTGGAGAAACGGGTACAGGAACAGGGGGATGTGCGCCGCCAGGAAGGCAGAGCTAGACCACACAAAAAACACGCGTTTAGAACAGTTTAAGTGACTAATATCACAAAAAAGTGTGATTGGATGAGGTGTAACTGTAGTCTGTATGCATGCTCGTTACCGCGTCTCCACGTGCGAGGCCACGCACTGCAGCAGCGCCAAGGCGTTACACACTCTGTTGGACTGATGAGCCGTCAGCGTGGCGGGGTTGATCGAGGGGTAGATGTTGACGATTTCCTGTTCAGAATATTGAACGTTAATGTCAGAAGGAAAACCAGGCATGGACACACCGAAACACACTTACACTGCTTACACACTTACACCACTCAGCCCACTAAACACTCAATCATTCACTCAGCTTCTATACCGCTTTATCCTGTATTCAGGGTCGCGGAGACCTGGAGCCTATCCCAGGAGGCTTAGGGCACGAGGCGGGGTACACCCTGGAGAGGGTACCAATCGCACCACAAAGTGAAACATTCAGCATGCAGAGTCAAATCCTTCATATAAATAAATAAACTGCAGCATCACACCTAGTGCAGTAAAACACAGTGACTAATCAAGTACATTAAATAGAAATATATATATTCAATATTTAGGCATTTAAGATCCAGTTCAGGCAACGTTGTAAATATATCCTAAATCACTCACACACAAACACACACACAAACAGTGCACTCCTTACGCTCATAGACAAGTCTTTCGAGTTCTCTAAATACAAAATATAAACACCCAAGTAGACTCTTTTAACTAAAGTAAAACCCCGTAGGTGAACATCTGCCAAAAGCTTTAACACAGACGCACCTTATTCTCCATTTAAGAACGACGCAGTGTGAATAATCTGAGTGAGAAAAATCATCCACAAACGCAGCAGTTAAACCATGTGAGTCGACACTCATTCACACAGCTCGAGCCATGGTCTAAAACCGTTATCACTGAAGTAATAGCAAATACACACTTACTGGTGTGTGTGTTTATTTAAAAACATTCGGTGCAGAGCTTGTTATTCATTTAGACAGATGTGTATTATAACGAGTGTGTATAACGGGACACTCACAGATTAGATCAGAATTTCGATTGTGCGTGTGTGTGAGAGAGAGAGGTGCTTGATGCATAGGCCATCCTAATGGTTTCAGTTCGTTTATAATCTGCACGAAATAATAAAAACCGGGAACATGTTACCTTGCAATAAATAAAGGTTTTACATTTGTGATCTGAGATCTTCGAACAGCTATTTTACAGCTATAAATGATAAGTAAATAAACTAACAATATTATACAGAACGGAAGATATGGAGGTTTCCACACCCGCGTGATCAGAGCACCTATAATGTATAGTACCGTACACAGTGGACTTCTTGTTGTCTCTCTAAAATCCTACACACATGTGCAGTAAACTATGAGTGATGCGCTCCATAACCAGCTAGTGTCTAGACTCCTATCGAGTCGTGATATATACAGGGTGTTTCCGCAGCGCACTATAGATGGTCTTGACCCTTCAGGTGTTAAGCAAAAGTATTTCCTCCAAGTATAGGACTCCTACACCCCACGACTCGGTTAGGAGGTCAGCGAGTAGCGGCGTCTGCACCTGGAGGAGCGCGGCGATGGTGCCACACGAGTGCCAGAGCATGGGGGCCAGGTCGGCGACGGACTCGCGCTTCTTGCTGAGCTCGAGCAGGGCGTTCTCGCGGGTCTCCGGGCTCGACAGCTCGTTGATCCACTGGTAAATCTTCTCACGATCCACCTGCGCCATCGCCGTGCTCACCGCCTGGACGGGGACGGAGACATGAGGGACAGAGTTAATACACCACACCACACCACACCACACACACACACACACACACACACACACCCCCACAGCCTGTCTGCTCCTCCTCACAGGAGGGTTCAGCTCTCACATTCTGGAAAAGTCAACATGGGCACTGATGGACAGGGCATTAATATTGGCACCCTATGTAAAATAATGTTAGCCTTAAATATTTACTAATGACGCTTAATATTTGTATAGAGTGCGTGCGCACGCGCGAAATAGAACGCATAATAATAATCCTGCAAACTTTCCAGATGTTAGCCTGTTAGCATCGCTTAGCCGAACGGTGTAATTAGCATCGATGCTAACTCCTAAACGAACGAGAGAACGCAGTACAACGAACCCGGTCCGGTTCGTATTTCTTCATAACCGATTCTCTCACTTTTTAAAAACATCTCGTGAAGTATTAAGTTAGCTAAACCGTGCTAGCTCGCTAGCATTGGGACTAAGCTCGCGCGCCGGCTAGCCGGGCCTGAGCCCACACCACTGTTGGTGAGGTGAGTGTGTATTATAATTATTATGTTATTATTATTATACTCCCACCCCGGTGCTCACCGCTCCTGTGGCCAGCATGCTGTGAACCGTTTTTACACCTGACTCCAGCCGTGAGTTCGCGCCTCAGTCTCGGTCCTCACACAAAACTTCTGGAGTTTACATGGAGAGCGCGGCTGTGAGGGGGAAAAACAGCCGACCGCGCATGCGCACCAGTGTTCACCTTTCACCGCTGAACGCTGGTTATCAACATGGCGCCGAGTGTTATTTCGTCGTTCGTCCAGCAGGTGGCAGAAGGAACACGCATAGAAAAAGAAAGAGCTATTAAAAAGGAATGTTTAGCCGCTGTGCCTCGCTAGAGCGATAGGGGGCGATGTTGTCCGCCATTATGGAAAAGTTGTACGTCAGTCAGAACTTACTCTTTCAGTGATTTATCTTAATTTTTCTTACACTGGAGGACCAGAAACCTGTCTGATTTTGTCACAGCATCCACACAAAAAACTGTCTGAACAGAATTTAATGAAACTTTAATGTATTTTTACTGGGATTAGTTCATATTTTCACTTTGGCTGAAATAACAGCGCTGAAGTGGTGTAAGTGAAATTTAACACGCTGGAGTCGTTTCATCTTTATCTGATCTACTTTTTCCATTTCTCATCTGTTCCATTAGACAGAGAATTCTGCTGTACAGGAAGACAGACAGACGTACTGGGGACGAGTGGGGCGGGGTGGGGCGTATAGTGGTGTGTGTGAGAGAGAGCTTTATGAATCTAGATTGTACAAGTGTGCCTTGAAACGAAGACTACATGTTCACTTTGTTTCTGTTTAAAAGTCAATAAAAATATTGTTGAAAGAAAAGCCTTGTGCCCTGAGTCTCCTGGGAGAGGCGCCAGGTCCCCGCGACCCTAATACAGGATACAGCGGTATAGAAGGTGAATGAATGAATGAGTTCATAATTGAGGCGGTGTAAGGTCACTGCTCACCCTGAACATCTTCTAAACTTTTCATGTTAGTGACTCACTCACTCATCTTCTATACCGCTTTATCCTGTATTCAGGGTCACGGGGGCGGAGCCTATCCCAGGAGACAATTGGCGCTTTCCCACTGCATAGTACGGCACGACACGGTTCAGTTCTGCTCACTTTTGGGGGGTTTTCCACTGGGAACAGTACCTGGTACCTGGTCCTTTTTTTAGTACCACCTCAGCCGAGGTTCCAAGCGCGCCGAACCGTTACCAAAACGTGACGTGTAAACTCTGCTGGTCACTGATTGGCCGGAGAAAATCGTCATTACTGCGTCACCGAACTTGCGACACGAGACACAACAGAACCGCTATATTTAGAAACAGCCTGAGAAGGATCGCACGCACCTTTTTGTATTAACCAAAAATTTTCTTTGGCTGCCATCAGCCTCTTTTGAAACAAACTCCTTCGTCTCGCTGTTAAAAACATCCACATGCCGAGAATGAAGAACACCATGCCGTCGATATGCTCCATTGTTGTGTGTTTGCTTGTGGCACGTTTACGATGACGTCACGGCAGTAGCGGCGCCGCGACTAAACGACAAGTGAGTAATCCCGCCCACTCTAAAGCGTTACTACACTGCAGTGGAAGCGCAAACCGAGCCGAACTGAGCCGAACCGAAGTGAGTTGAACTGAACCGTGTCGTGCCGTACTATGCAGTGGAAAAGAGGCATTAGAGCATGAGGTAGGGTACACCCTGGACAGGGTGTCAGTCCATCACAGGGCATCGCACACACATACACACACTCACACACCCATTCACACACTACGGGCAATTTGGGAACGCCAATCAACCTAATCTGCATATCTTTGGACTGTGGGAGGAAACCGGAGTACCCGGAGGAAACCCACCAAGCACGGGGAGAACACGCAAACTCCATGCACACAGAGACGGGAATCGAACCCGGACCCTGGAGGTGCGAGGCGACAGTGCTAACCACTACACCACCGTGTATATGATACACTCCCTGTTACATAAAAATTGTTGCGGAAACACTGAAACAACAGACCTGCTCCTTTAAATCACTCATTAACCACAACACCAGGGGCTTGTTTACTTTTGGGGATGTGATGCAACATTTTGGGATGATTGAAGAGTCAGTTATTAATCTGGATGGAGATCAGAAATGCGTGAAGTGTGTTAGTGTAACATGTGATCAGATCCAGAACAGAGATCATCATACTAATCAATACTAACACCACTGACTAATAAGAATGATTGTCCTATAGCAGCACGCTGTGAACAGTGTAACATTCCTTAGCTACGCTTGCAAAAGAGTTCTTTATAGAACCATTGAAGGTACATTGGAGATCTCTGGGTTTTAGGTTATAGTTACGTTAATGTTGAACTTGTGTGTAATAATCTAAAATCTTATCCAGTCTTTAACAAGCACATGTTGATCATTAATTTCACACATTCAGTTCTTTTATAATTACACAAGTACCATCAGCACCACTGGGTTCTAATTTGAGTTCTGGCTGGCTAGGTGGACGTAGTTTGTGTGTGTGTGTGTGTGTGTGTGTGTGTGTAAACACATGTGACACAGAGTCGGAGTGTTATCTGTACTGACAGGCCAATCGTTGCAGGAGGAGTTAATGATTCCTGACAGACCCTGACCGCTTCGCTGCGTGATTGTGTGTGTGTGTGTGTGTATAAGTGTGCAGGAGCGCGTGTGAGCGTCTCAGTCTGAGTGCAGCCATGGCCAAGCTGGTGGAGTGTGTGCCTAACTTCTCAGAGGGACGAAATAAAGAGGTAAAAATCAATTATGATAGAATGAGTGTACCCTGAGACGCAGCGTGTCGTTGTTAAGCTCGTAGTGACGGTGGAATGCGGTAATGACACTGTGCAGGTGATTAAGGCCATCGCTGATGCGGTGTCTGTGACGGAGGGCTGCAGCGTGCTGGACGTGGACCCCGGGGCCTCCACCAACCGCACCGTCTACACGTTCGTGGGCTCCCCGCAGGCCGTGGTGGAGGGAGCGCTGAACGCTGCGCGCGCTGCTTTCACCCTCATCGACATGACCAAGCACAAAGGTGCACACACACACACACACAACACGTTATATATACCCATACCCACCTATATATACAGTATATGTGAATATGGGGCGGAGCTGTAGGAGTGTGTTTGTTGTGTAGGTGAGCACCCTCGGAGCGGCGCTATGGACGTGTGTCCCTTCATCCCAGTGCAGAACACCAGCATGGAGGAGTGTGTGACGTGCGCTAACGAGTTTGGGAGGAGGTTAGCGGAGTTACTGCACATCCCAGGTGAGACTGAGATCCGCCCTGATGCACACCAGGTGTGTGACAGAGGAGTTTAGGGTTGAATCTCTCTCTCTCTCTGTCTGTCAGTGTATCTGTATGGTGAGGCGGCGAGGTCTGAAAGCAGACGTTCCCTGCCGTCTATCCGTGCAGGAGAGTATGAAGCTTTACCGGAGAAGGTGAGGCTCCGGATCTCTGCCATCGTAGTTAATAAAGCACGACACTCTTTCATGACGTGTTGAAAGAATTATACGAATATGTTCATGATGTTTACCGTTTTATAAAACAATTACAAAAATGTTTAATGCCGATTCTTTAAACCAGCAGCACGAATATGAACACTGTAAAGCTCAGAATCAGAAACTCCAGAACCAGTAATGCGTTTCTTATGGTTCTGTCCACAGCTGAAGAAGGCAGAGTGGGCTCCTGACTTCGGACCTGCCACCTTCGTCCCTTCGTGGGGCGCTACAGTCACCGGAGCTCGGAAATTTCTCGTCGCTTACAACTTGAACCTGTTGAGCACCAAGGAACAAGCTCACAGGATCGCTTTGGACATCCGCGAGCAGGGCCGGGGCAAAGGGCAGGTACGTTACTCATTACACACACACACACACGCACACGCACACGCACAGCTAAATATGTTGCGTTACTTATTAAATCTCTTCACACTGTGGTTGCAAAATATAAACACTTTGCACGTAATCCCTAAGAGTTCCTGATTCTATGAATATTTAATCTGTAACTTAGAAATAAGTTCAAACTTTAGACAAAAACATGTCTTTCATGGCCTAAATTTGCATACTGGAACATGGTTATATTTTATGATGCAGAAACAAACAACCGTAAGTTAAACAAGTTAAATTAAACACTAATTTACTATTTAACAAGAAAAAAAAGTGTTTGGAAAACCTTGGGGTGATTTTTCTCCCCCAGCAACAGAGTGACTGAGATCATATCACATGTTTATATATATATTTTTTTTGATAAAAAATTTATTGCTATTAAATGATTCACATTTTTATCAACGTCTATGATATCCTTCCTGACTCGTTTGCAAGTGCCGGCGTGTTTGCACTGTGTTGTAGGCGGGGCTGCTGAAGAAGGTGCAGGGGATGGGCTGGTACCTGGACGAGGAGAACCTGGCTCAGGTGTCCACCAACATCCTGGACTTCGAGGTCACTCCACTCCACACTGTCTACGAGGAGGTCTGCAGAGATGCGAGGGTGAGAGGGTGAACAGATTCAGATTTATTACTGATTTCATTTGGTTTCATTTCTGATCAAAATTGAATCAGATTCATTCAGAATTAAATCTGGTCTAAATCAGATCAATCAGTGATTCCGTGTGAATTAGATTCAGATTCATTACTGATCCAGAGTGAACAATGTTCCTATTTATCACTGAGCAGGTATAAATCCAA
>CM060130.1:6678441-6803441 GCA_030522415.1 Channallabes apus
AATGAGCCAGTGTATTATGATGTGGGATGTGGTGGGCTGCTGGATCCAGCCTCACTGTCACTGACCAGTTATAGCATAATACTATATTATAGGCATTTCACAGCAGTTACTTCTAAAGCTTTTTCTTATTTTCGTGAAACTTTCAGCTCCACCTTTTCTTCTTCCTCCTTTTCACTCATTCATTCATTCATTCATTTTCTATACCGCTTAATCCTGTGTTCAGGGTCGCGGGGGACCTGGAGCCTATCCCAGGAGACTTCGGGCACTAGGTGGGGTACACCCTGGACAGGGTGCCAATCCATCGCAGGGCACACACACATACACACACTCACACACCCAATCACACACTACGGGCAATTTAGGAACGCCAATTAGCCTAACCTGCATATCTTTGGACTGTGGGAGGAAACCGGAGTACCCGGAGGAAACCCACCAAGCACGGGGAGAACATGCAAACTCCATGCACACAGAGACGGGAACCGAGCCTGGCCGGGGAATCGAACCCAGACCCTGGAGGTGCAAGGCGACAGTGCTAACCACTACACCACCGCGCCGCCTCCTTTTCACTCATTAAAATTATTATTAATTTGCTCAGAGAAATTCGTTGTATCGAGAAAGGGGGGGAGGGGGCGTGTTGCAGAACACAGATGGAACAGACCAAACTAATTAATATTGAGGGAGGGCGATACATCCGCATGCGCAGTAACATAAACATGCGCTCTTTGTCGATAGACACACTCATCCATATGCTTCGAAAAGAGATGCACACTGAACACACACACACACAAACGCATACAAACGAATGCACAAACACACACACACACACACACACACACACACACACTGAACACATACACACCCACTTAGCACACACATACTGTATACACACGCACAAACACACACACATACTAATACACAAGCACAAGACAGACAGACAGACACACTCACTTAACACACACATTGAACACACACACAGACTGAACACACACACATATACACACACTCACTTAACACACACACATTGAACACACACACACACACACATACTCAACACACACACTTAACACATAATCACTGAACACATAAACTCCCTGAACACAAACACTCTTTACACACAGGCACTCACAGTGTGTATTTGAGTGTGTGTGAGAGTGTGTGTTTTTTGTCCCATAAGGGCAGCATGTGTGTGTGTGTTAGTGTGTAACAGTGTGTGTTTTTGGTTTCAGATGGAGGAGAGAGCATCTGCGCTGCTGAAACAGGCTACTGAGAGTGTTAATGAAGTGCTGGAAGCCGCCAAGAAACGCCACTGAACACACACGCACATGCACGCGCGCGCACGCACACACACACATACACACACACACAGGTATACACAAACACACAGGCACACACACACACACGCATACACACACACACACACACACGCACGCATACACACCACAGCATGCATAAGGGAAGTGTGTGTTGCTGTTCCACTTGATTGTGAGCATCAGGACATGAAACACACAGTAATAATTAGTGATGAGCAGAAATATAAATCCCCTGACTGTTAATAAAATCACTTAACACTCTGAGTCCGATCTCTGTACTGAGTCTGATGTAGCACTACGACACACACACACACACATACTGATTTACAGACAGATAGACATATCAATAAATATACAGACAGCAGATAGATAGATAGATTAATTTACAGACAGACACAGACATACTTAAAGACAGACAGATAAACAGACAGATATATACAGTTGACACATTGACAGACATATTTAGTTACAGACAGATATATTGACAGACAGACAGAAGATATATTGCTTTACAGATACACAGACAGACACATAGACAGACAGATATTGATTTACAGACACATAGATAAATAGACAGACATATTTAGTTACAGACAAATATATACAGTATATAGACAGACAGACTTATATACTGCTTTACAGACAGATAGACAGACAGACAGGCATATTGATTTACAGACAGACACACTGACAGATTGATTTACAGACACATAGACAAAAAGACAGACAGACATTGATTTACAGAGATATAGAGTGTACATATATACTGTATACATAAACAGACAGACATATAAACACAAACAGACATATTGATAAACGACAGACAGATACTGATTTACAGACAGACACATAGATATTTATTTACAGACAGATAGATGACATAGACAGTCAGACATATTGATTAACAGACAGAAAAATAGACAGATAGACAGACATATTGATTCACAAACAGACAGACAGATTGATAGACAGACAGATAGACAGACATAGTGATTTACAGACAGACAGATTGATAGACAGACAGACGCATAGACAGACAGACATATTGATTTACAGACAGACCAATACACAGACAGACAGACAATGATTTACAGACAGACATATTGATAGACAGACAGACGCATAGACAGACAGACATAATGATTTACAGACAGACCAATACACAGACAGACAGACAGGCATATTGATAGACAGACAGACACATGGACAGACATAAGTTTTTTTTTTTAATTAAGCCTTTATTTGTCACATATACATTACAGCACAGTGAAATTCCTTCTTCGCATATCTCAGCGTAACTGGGGTCAGAGCGCAGCGTCAGCCATGATACAGCGCAGATAAGGTTAAGGGCCTTGCTCAAGGGCCCAACAGTGGCAGCCTGGTGGAGCTGGGGATCGAACCGGTCAGTAACTCAGTGCCTTAGCCGAGTCACCACTGCCCCATATTGATTTACAGACAGATAGACAAACAGACAGACAAATAGATGATGGGTTAACCCCCCCCCCCCCCTCCCCACTGACTCGGTGTGTGTCGGAGCCAATCCAGACTGATACACCCGGCAGGGGGTCCCCGTATAAAACGCGCGCGCTGCTTGACGGAGCCGCTGAGAAGCACCGGGGCCGCGCGCGCGCCTGCCTGCCTGCCTGCCTGCACGTCACCATGCTCCTGGTCGTGTTTCTCCTCAGCGCGCTGGGGCCGGAGGCTCAGAGCCCGAGCTCCACGCTGCGGCCGCTGGTGACGGAGGAGGGCGGACAGTGCTCGGCAGCCTGCGAGTCCCGACAGCAGAGTAAACTCCTGCGCCTGCACTCGATCCGCTCGCAGATCCTGAGCGCGCTGCGCCTCGAGCGCGCGCCCAACCTCACGCGCGACGCGGCGCGGCAGCTCGTGCCCAAGGCGCCGCCGCTGCTCGAGCTGCTCAGCCGGTACGAGAGGCAGAACGGGAGCACGAGCGAGGAGTACGAGGACGGGGAGGAGCGCGAGGAGGCGAGCACGGAGACCATCATCACCATGGCGACGGAACGTAAGCGCGCGCTCTAACGCACTTTTTTTAATGCACTTCTTATCAGCAACAACTGCGGCGATTAACGAAGTAAACACCGAGAAATAAAGTACATGGCCAGTGATTACACTGCAAAAAATGTTCGTAATTCTAACAGTAAAATACCGTATAAATGCTACAGAATAAACCCGTATTTCACAAAACTTGGGAGAATTTACAGTGAAAAACTGTAATTAGTTTTACAGAGTAAGACCTTAAATTTAACAGTTAAAAACAAAAAACAGTTAAAAAAAGGTTTATTGCAGTAAAATTTATAATATACTGTATTTATAAAAGGAAACTCTCAGAGAAGGTATTTGTTACTAATATCATGAAGCATCAGTTTATATTTTACTAAACCTTTGTTGATAGAGTTTTAAAATATCTGCTCTGTAAAAAATAAACTTTCAAATTTTATGGTAAAAAACTGGCAGCTGTAGTTGCCAGAAATTTACCATAAAAAATACGGGAGCAACGTTATTGGTTGTACGGGACTGCACTCATTATACTGTATATTTTACAGATTTTAATATTTTTTTCTACGGTTTATAAATAAATAAAAAAAACTATTAAAATCTGTAAAAAAATTTTACGGTAAACTTCTGACAACCACAGCTGCCATTTTTTACCGTAAAATTTACGGTTTATTATTTTTTTCGCAGTGCAATAACGGTGCTACCGTATTTTTTACGGTAGAATTCTGGCAACCACAGCTGCTGGTTTTTTACCGTAAAATGTACTGTTTATTTTTTACAGTGAAGATAAATATAAACTTATTTAAATATAAACTTTTTAAATATATACTTATTAAAAAATAAAGACTTATCATACATATCATGGCAAAATATTGAGAATGAAATGTGAAGACGGTGGTTTCATAAAGTCCTTTTCCCCCACGTTTCAGCCCAGAGCGCCTCTCAGGCTAACCCCGTTCCGCGGTGCTGTTTATTCTCGCTTAGCCCGAAGATTCTGCCGGACAACATCATGAAGGCGCACCTGTGGATCCACCTGCGTCTGGGCAAAGAGGCCACGACCATCTTCATGCAAATCTCGCGTCTGCAGCCGCCGTTCTACAGCAACCCCCGGCCCAAAATCCTCTCTCTGAAGATCGACACCGACGCGCAGACCAACCCGTGGCAGAGCATCGACATGAAGCAGCTGCTGCAGTCGTGGCTCAAGCAGCCCGAGAGCAACTTTGGCATCGAGATCAAGGCCTTCGACAGCCAGGGAAAAGACTTGGCAGTGACCTCGTCGCAGTCGGGGGAGGAGGGGCTCGTAAGCTAATTCGTCAACACCTTCTTAAAACCAGTGTTACAAAGTGACAAATCGCTGATGTTAGCTTGTTTGTCGCTAGTGTATATACTTTTAGTAGAAACGATATACTAAAGTTAATGCTTAGTCAAAGAGAATTCCAGTCATGGACGGATTAACTAGCTATCTATAGGTTCAGATGAATAACTAGCTTTATTTAGCTTCATGTTTGTCCCTCAAAAACCCAGTTATATTGTCTGATTTGAACATAACTAACTAGGAGAATTTCTTTAGGTCAGATTACCGTGGGGAGAGGCAGGTCCCCCCCCAATCCAGGTGGGCAGTTGGGCGGTTCCTTTTAGGTAGTAGACTGGTTTGCTCAAAAATGAGGCAAACAGGAAGCAGAAATCAGGAGTGTAGACAGCGGATAGTCTGTAATCATTTGGATTTTTTACATGACCATGGTTTAAAAATCTCTAAGAATTATGACAAATATTGTTCTTTAATTTTATGCAAATTAGGTTGTTTTCTGGACACCTCCAAATCACACTCTTACGAAGGGAAACCGTTTTCTGTTTATTGAACGTATTCTACATTCTGACTAGCAAGCAACGAGCTACAGCAAACCTAGACAAATATTAGCTAGGTACACTCACCAGAGGCAACACAGATAAAATAAAAATCATTTATTAAATTTTTGTGCCTAGCATAATTTGGAACTAAAGTTAAGTGAGGAACTGAAGAAACATCGGCCCACATGCGAGGAACGATCAGAGGAATCATTTGAAACAATCATGTTGTGTTTGTTTATGTAGCAAGATGTAGAACCCTGTTGCAATAGCATACTTCTGGTAAATAGTATAATTTTTGTCATTCTTTATCAGAAATCGTACTTTCTTTTTTTTTGTGATAAATAAACACAATATCACCCTAGAGCTTAACGAATGACTCCGAATCGTATTAATTGCACTCCACTTCTTGCTCTTTTTGTATCTATTTCCGTAGCAACCGTTTCTCGAGATCAAAATCACAGAGACGCCGAAGCGTTCCCGGCGAGAATCCGGCCTCGACTGCAACGAACGCTCTTCAGAGTCCCGCTGCTGCCGTTACCCGCTCACCGTAGACTTCGAGGACTTCGGCTGGGACTGGATCATTGCACCGAAGCGCTACAAGGCCAACTACTGCTCGGGCGAGTGTGAGCAGGTACATCTGCAGAAGTTCCCTCACACGCACCTGGTAAACAAGGCGAACCCACGTGGCACAGCCGGGCCCTGCTGTACCCCCACCAAGATGTCCCCAATCAACATGCTCTACTTCAACCACCGAGAGCAGATCATCTACGGCAAGATCCCATCTATGGTCGTGGATCTCTGCGGCTGCTCCTGAAAACTCGCCTAATCATAGAACAAAATGCTGATCGTAGAAAAGTACGGCTCCGTTGGGAACATAGAGGAAATCTGCTTCATCTCTGTCACAGTATCATTTACCTGCTCCTCAACACGTTTAACGTTTATCTGTTTATAGTAACACGTTCTGGAATATCAGCAACACTTCTTCCTTCACCAGCCCGACATTAATTAGACTACAAAACAAAAATACAGCGTGTCACGTTGGTGTGTGAAATGTGTGAACTTGGTAGTTATGAACATAAAGTGGAACTGGTACAAAGCGCTGACACTGGAGACTCCTTCCATACACCGAAATGCTGATCATTAAATAAAATAGCACTTCGTATCAAGAGCTTTAAAAATCATTTGATGTTGAGCTTATTGTAACAGTTCCTTTGAGCGAGCCGTTACTGTAGAAACCATAACTCACCCACCCCACACTTAAAATCTAACTTTTAAGACTTTTTCATGACAATTCCGAAGGTTTTTTCCGAATAGGAATTCTGAGCGAGGGAGGCGTTTTTCTTTGGGTTGCGCTGTCTGGAGAGTGTTATAACAGTTACGAGTACCAGTTGTGAACGTGGTGTTAACACTCCTGCTAGGTGCATGCATAAAATAAGGTAGCGGCGCTCAGACAAGAGAAATAAAACGCGCAAAAGCAACACTAACAGGACAGAAAAGGGCTACACCCATAGAACAACAATGGTTACCACATTCTTTTGTTATTAACTTTTTCTGTTAATAACACAACTTTATGAATTTAAAAAAATGCGTTGCACCACTCAGAAGTTCAAAACCAGCTGATTCCAGTCACTGGATGATGGCCTGGTGCGTCTCTATTATAAATGTAATAAATAATTGATTTTGACGTCAGTGTGGAGATACATGAATCTGCACACACACAAAAAAAACACGATCGATAACTGAATAGATTTTTTTCCCCATCTCTATAATATACAGTATATCAGGGTCTGGGATTAGCACTTGTGTTTATGACGAGCGAGAGTGGTTGTGTAAAGCCACCAGCTGCCGATTGTTGACGTAAACTGAATTGTTTTATAACCTACACGCACTCTGTCCTTCGCTAACCCGGCCTGAACGTCCCCGCTGACCCTGCCTCTGGCATGTGGAGCCGATTACGACCCTTTAGAGAAATAAACAAGCCCCGAGCTCGAGCGCAGGGACCCTGCCGGGATGTTAAAAACAGCGATTCCGTGCCCTCAGCTTGAGGACAGCAAGAGTACAGGCAGATGGTCGTGTTCTTCGCTTTCTTAAAGGCATACAGTACAACAACAAAAATGTGCCATTAGCCAGTAACACCAGTATTACTAATGTACAACACCAGTATTGCTAATCATAAGCAGTATTGCTAATCATCATGAGCATTCTGTACTTTATTAGCAGTGTTAGCATCATCAGGGATAAACTTTAAAAAAGAAAATGGCGGAATAACAGGCACAGTGTCAGCTGAAAAAACCTGACCTGTTTATGTGAGTAGAAAAAAAAAAAGTGAAGCTAGCATAGTCCCTTTCAAGAAATAGAGATTTGGCATTAGCACACTCCTGACTAAAGCTAACATATTTAGTTTGTTTTTTTGCAAAGAATGAAGAGTTAAAAATAAAAGTGAAGTTTAAAATAAGAGGATGGCTAATAATTCAACATGGCTAATAGTGTATAAAATGCCAGTTAGCACAAGCAAAATATAATAATTTCACTTTTCCCAAACCCTAGCAGTGTTAGCATTTTTTCATCTGAAGAATTAGCCTCTTATTTAGCTAAGGAAACCTAAAATAAAGAAAGCCGAAATAGCTAATAGTCGCATGGCTCGACAGTGCTAATTTTCTGTTCAGTATCAACAGTGTTAGCATTTTTGAGAGAGCTTTAGGACGAACTTGTCTGAAATTTTGATGGTCTGATTATCTCTGTGTTTATTCATTAGCTGAAGCAGTTAGCCATTAAAGTTAATCTGATACATTTTGGAGCAGAAAGTTTGTTAGTTACTGAGTCAAGTAGTATACAGAAGAAAATAAATTAATAAAAGAAAAGAAATGTATCTTACATATTTTGCTTGTTAGCAATATTATCACATATTATCACAATGTCCCACTGTGATAAGGATTCCTGTGTGTATTGTGTTAATGCAGACTCACACTCCAATGCTTAGCTGATAAAGGTTAATGCAGGTTAAAATGAAATGCAGAGTTAGCATAAACTCTTTCAGCCTTTCTCTTGAAAAACGTGAAAAAATTGACTGAATGCAGGATTGTGTTACATTAATGCTTCCTTACATTTTAGTTGTTATAGAAATCATTATGATTCACATGTTAGGTCATTGTAAAATTACTCGCTATTTGTAACCTAGCTATTGTCCACTTAATGCTATTTTTTTAATTTAAGAATTTATTTCTTATTAATAAAGTTAGCATTCTTATGGTCTAGATTTGATAATAATAAACATAAAAATGCTAGCATTATTTAAAGAACTCTGGCCAAGATGATAAAAAAGTAAAACTGCAGCCAATACTGCTAACTTCTATCTGAAACCTTTTTATGTTAACATTTTTGAGGTTTTCTCTCGCCCCAGAATTCCTAAAGATGCTCTCGGACGGTGTGTATTATCCGGAACAGGCGCTGATGCTATGTGAAATAATGTCTAAATCTGATGATCTCCTCTCTGAGAATATCTTATCCTGCGGATTTAGCAGGTGGTAAAGAGAGAGAGAGAGAGAGAGAGAGTGAGAGAAAGGGGAAATGCTATTTCCATCCCCAGAGCAGATGACCAGATGTTAGGCAATCATCCTATTTAGAAAAAAAACAAAAAAAAAAACAACCAAACAAGTCAGTGATCTTCTCCACTGGAGACATTCCCCTCCGTTCGTTCTCATAGTCTAGACATGAATACGTTCAGGATGCACAAGCAACATTCCCATCTACCCATTCCCACCAGGAATATTTTTAGCCTCTTTTTTATGTGAGTGGAATAAGCTTATGGACCTGAACTCGATTGTGCGGTTATGCTAAGTTATGTTGTGTTATTTTGTGTTGTGTTGTGTTTGAGTGTTTTTATTTCACTTTTAACTGATGTGGATCTTGGATGATGGTCATGTCTGAACATGGAAATAGAACATTGATCATTAAAATGAATATACTTTCAGAAATATATTTTCATCTTAGTCATTTTACTTTTCTCTGCAGAGAAAGAGGTAATTTTATACAGATCTATCTAAAAAAAAAGGCAAGAATACAAGTGAGAAAGTGTGTGTTGAACACCGGTGAGGAAACATTGATGGTACTTATGTTTCTCTCATTTATGCAACTATGCAGTTTAACAGGTTAAAGACCGCACTCAAGGAGCAGCTACTTCATAACACCCATGCAGGAATGTGCTATCTGTTCTCTTCCAAATACCTACACTCACACTAATTTTCCCTTGATTGACAGCAGAGATACTGTTTGCCCCTTCCGCAAAGACAGCATGGCTGGTTGTGCACTCGTGAACTCCAGGCCATGGATAACCAGAGCTAGATTCAAACTCAAGATCGCCCAACAATATTGGTGGTGGTGGTTCAGCAATGTGAGCTCCACAGAGGAACATTTTAGGCAGTGCAGCATCACACAAAAGCACAGAATCAGAGGTAAGATTTGAATCCCAAAGCAACAGTGCTATCCATTTGGTGCATATAAAACACACTAAAACTGGAAAATTCTATTAAATTAGTTTACCATGAAATGTACACATTTAAGGTGTCGCTTCATATGGATGGAAATCATGCCCTGAAAAAAGAAATCCACTTTTCAAGCGCTCCCCTAGTGATAGCCCCGCCCCTTAGACATGACTTAGCACTGTGTAAACTTGGTTTTTCATAAATTTGTCGCGTTAATCTGTTTTGTGTCCGCTAGTCAACTAATTAGGTGTCTCAGTTAGCTAGTTAGTTTTTGCTAATTTATGTTGTAAATTTATGTTGTATGTATGTCGCACCTTTGTCCAGGAGGAACGCTGTTTCGTTTCACTGTGTACTGAACTGTATCTGGTTGAAATGACAGTAAAAGCCTACTTGACTTGACTTGATGAGGGAAAGTGAGACCTACAGTTGGTGGTTATGTAACCTACCGCTGTTAAACAACAAAGAAGAAGAATAAAAGACTTGTGTGTGGCATGTTCTTTGTGGTGTAATGTCACAGATAACATGCAGCAAATGTGCAGATTTTGGTGGCTCAATATCTTTTCCATGTAGATTGGAGATGAGGAATGAGCTACAAAACTACATGAACCTGACCTCATGCGCTGACCAAGAGGCACATCAAGCTCAAAATTGAGCTCAGACACATCCTGTTTCCCCTGATCATCCTTGAGATGTTTCTGCAGCTTAATTGGAGTCCACCTGTGGCAAATTCAGTTGATTGGACATGATTTGGAAAGGCACACATCTGTCTATATAAGGTCCCACATTTGACAGTTCATGTCAGAGCACAAACCAAGCATGAAGTCAAAGGAATTGTCTGTTATAATAATGCTAGAAGGTTACAGAAAAATTTCTGCTGCTTTGAAGGTCCCAATGAGCACAGTGGCCTCCATCATCCGTAAGTGGAAGAAATTCAAAACCACCAGGACTCTTCCTACAGCTGGCCGGCCATCTAAACTGAGCGATCGGGGGAGAAGGGCCTTAGTCAGGAAGGTACCAAGAACCTGATGGTCACTCTGTCAGAGCTCCAGAGGTCCTCTGTGGAGATAGGAAAACCGTCCAGAAGGACAACCATCTCTGCAGCAATCCACCAATCAGGCCTATATGGTATAGTGGCCAGAGAGTCTCATCAGACCTGAGAATTTTGTTTCTCATGGTCTGAGTTTCCTTCAGGTGCCATTTGGCAAACTCCAGACGGGCTGCCATGTGCCTTTTATTAAGGAATGGCTTCCGTCTGGCCACTCTACCATATACAGTAGGCTATCCTCTACAATCCTGTCTCGTGGTCTACAGACAATTCCTTTGACTTCATGCTTGGTTTGTGCTCTAACATGAACTGTCAACTGTGGGACCGTATATAGACAGGTGTGTGCCTTTCCAAATCATGTCCAATCAACTGAATGTGCTCCAATTAAGCTGCAGAAACATCTCGCCTGAGCTCAGTTTTGCAAATGCTGTGAATACGTATGTACATGTGCTTTCTCAATTAAAATAAATACAAACCGGATTCCAAAAAAGTTGGGACACTAAACAAATTGTGAATAAAAACTGAATGCAATGATGTGGAGATGGCAAATGTCAATATTTTATTCAGAATAGAACATAGATGACAGATCAAAAGTTTAATCCGAGAAAATGTATCATTTTAAAGGAAAAATATGTTGATTCCTTCGATTCCCCGGCCAGGCTCGATTCCCGTCTCTGTGTGCATGGAGTTTGCATGTTCTCCCCGTGCTTGGTGGGTTTCCTCCGGGTACTCCGGTTTCCTCCCACAGTCCAAAGATATGCAGGTTAGGCTAATTGGCGTTCCTAAATTGCCCGTAGTGTGTGATTGGGTGTGTGAGTGTGTGTATGTGTGTGTGCCCTGCGATGGATTGGCACCCTGTCCAGGGTGTACCCCGCCTAGTGCCCGAAGTCTCCTGGGATAGGCTCCAGGTCCCCCGCGACCCTGAACACAGGATTAAGCGGTATAGAAAATGAATGAATGAATGAAAGAAATGTTGATTCCAAATTTCACATGTGTCAAATCCCAAAAACGTTGGGACAATTAGCAATAAGAGGCTGGAAAAAGTAAATTTGAGCATAACGAAGAGCTGGAAGACCAATTAACAGTAATTAGGTTAATTGGCAACATGATTGGGTATAAAAAGAGCTTCTCAGAGTGGCAGTGTCTCTCAGAAGCCAAGATGGGTAGAGGATCACCAATTCCCACAATGTTGCGCAGAAAGATAGTGGAGCAATATCAGAAAGGTGTTACCCGGCGAAAAATTGCAAAGACTTTGCAGTTATCATCATCAACTGTGCATAATATCATCCGAAGATTCAGAGAATCTGGAACAATCTCTGTGCGTAAGGGTCAAGGGCATAAAACCATACTGGATGCCCGTGATCTCCGGGCCCTTAAACCACACTGCACCACAAACAGGAATGCTACTGTAAAGGAAATCACAGAATGGGCTCAGGAATACTTCCAGAAACCATCGTCAGACGATTGAACAGTTGGAGAGAGCATTCCTATTTCTAAACTTGAGAAACTGGTCTCCTCGGTCCCCAGACGTCTGTTCAGTGTTGTAAAAAGAAGGGGAGATGCCACACAGTGGTGAAAATGGCCTTGTCCCAACTTTTTTGGGATTTGTTGATTTTGGTACATGACATTTTGATTCGCCATATTTTTCCTTTAAAATGATAAATGTGGAAAAAGTGATGCACTGTGAATACAGTGGTGTGAAAAACTATTTGCCCCTTCCTGATTTCTTATTCTTTTGCATGTTTGTCACACTTAAATGTTTCCGCTCATCAAAAACCGTTAACTATTAGTCAAAGATAACATAATTGAACACAAAATGCAGTTTTTAAATGAAGGTTTACGTTATTAAGGGAGAAAAAAAACTCCAAATCTACATGGCCCTGTGTGAAAAAGTGATTGCCCCCCTTGTTAAAAAATAACTTTCCTGTGGTTTATCACACCTGACTTCAATTTCTGTAGTCACCCCCAGGCCTGATTACTGCCACACCTGTTTCAATCAAGAAATCACTTAAATAGGAGCTACCTGACACAGAGAAGTAGACCAAAAGCACCTCAAAAGCTAGACATCATGCCAAGATCCAAAGAAATTCAGGAACAAATGAGAAAAAAAAGTCATTGAGATCTATCAGTCTGGTAAAGGTTATAAAGCCATTTCTATAGCTTTGGGACTCCAGCGAACCACAGTGAGAGCCATTATCCACAAATGGCAAAAGCATGGAACAGTGGTGAACCTTCCCAGGAGTGGCCGGCCGACCGAAATTACCCCAAGAGCGCAGAGACGACTCATCCGAGAGGCCACAAAAAACCCCAGGACAACATCTAAAGAACTGCAGGCCTCACTTGCCTCAATTAAGGTCAGTGTTCACGACTCCACCATAAGAAAGAGACTGGGCAAAAACGGCCTGCATGGCAGATTTCCAAGGCGCAAACCACTTTTAAGCAAAAGGAACATTAAGGCTCGTCTCAATTTAGCTAAAAAACATCTCAATGATTGCCAAGACTTTTGGGAAAATACCTTGTGGACTGACGAGACAAAAGTTTAACTTTTTGGAAGGTGCGTGTCCCGTTACATCTGGCGTAAAAGTAACACAGCATTTCAGAAAAAGAACATCATACCAACAGTAAAATATGGTGGTGGTAGTGTGATGGTCTGGGGTTGTTTTGCTGCTTCAGGACCTGGAAGGCTTGCTGTGATAGATGGAACCATGAATTCTACTGTCTACCAAAAAATCCTGAAGGAGAATGTCCGGCCATCTGTTCGTCAACTCAAGCTGAAGCGATCTTGGGTGCTGCAGCAGGACAATGACCCAAAACACACCAGCAAATCCACCTCTGAATGGCTGAAGAAAAACAAAATGAAGACTTTGGAGTGGCCTAGTCAAAGTCCTGACCTGAATCCTATTGAGATGTTGTGGCATAACCTTAAAAAGGCGGTTCATGCTAGAAAACCCTCAAATAAAGCTGAATTACAACAATTCTGCAAAGATGAGTGGGCCAAAATTCCTCCAGAGCGCTGTAAAAGACTCGTTGCAAGTTATCGCAAACGCTTGATTGCAGTTATTGCTGCTAAGGGTGGCCCAACCAGTTATTAGGTTCAGGGGGCAATTACTTTTTCACACAGGACCATGTAAGTTTGGATTTTTTTTCTCCCTAAATAATAAAACCCCTCATTTAAAAACTGCATTTTGTGTTTACTTGTGTTATCTTTGACTAATAGTTAAATGTGTTTGATGATCAGAAACATTTTGTGTGACAAACATGCAAAAGAATAAGAAATCAGGAGGGGGGCAAATAGTTTTTCACACCACTGTATACTGAACAACACTCAGCTAAAAGTCAGATTAACATGTCTCTTGGCCCGGTGCATGCTGGGAACTGAAGCTGTTACTCAGTCTGTACTACAGAAGCTGATTCAAATCACACACAGCTTCTGCAGTAAAATGAATCATAGCGGTACAATAACGTGTTCAACATTAGCCGAGACTTTCAGGAGGCCGTTTATACTGAAACATGCTCCTTAACTTTAGTACATGCATGAAATAATCACCTCTTTACTTCTATTTTTAGCTTTAAGACGTGTTTTCACCAAAGCATTTAAAGGCAGAATGGAAAATGAAACGCGAAAGTGTGTGTGTTAGAGTGGTATTAGTGTTTTGTTTTCGATATTAGTTCGCCTTGTCCTCGTTTTCACCCGGAAAAACAGCACAAAACCGTCAGGTTTCAGTTTCCCGTAAACCACGTGACCCCCTCCCCGGGCTTTTCCATCGTGGGACACGCCCTCTCCTGGAACTCGCGCTCTGATTCGCGAGAAGGGGGCGTGTCGTGTGGCTAAGCGGGCGGGTGCACGCGGTAGGGGGGGAGCGCAGCGTTTAGACGTGTTGTCGGTGTTACCGGAGCCCGGGGTTAACAGGCCGCGGAGTAACGACTGACCCCTCGGAGGAGAACCGGGAGCCGCAGCCTGGTCCGTTAACCGTGGTGGAGGTGAGTGCAGCGCGCGAGCGTGTTCGGTTGGCCGTAAAACAACAGCAGGATGTTTGTGTGTTAGAGACCGGAAGTGACCTGATTATTTAGTACAGCAGATTAAAATACACACTCAGCGTGTTACAGTGCAATTCCATGCAATTTAACTACATTCTGGGAAAGCACTGGCGTTCAGGGGGGTGTTACCTACCTCTGTGTGTGTGTGTGTGTGTGTGTGTGTGTGTGTGAGAGAATTATATGTTACTATTGTACGTTAACCGCACACACACACACACACACACACACACACACATATAAATAACAGTAAGGTTCTGTCTGTACATTGGGTCAGAACTCACTCTTTAAATGGTATTTAAATGGTTTACATTTCAGAAAAATGTTCTGTCTTTATGTCTTTAATCTGCACCATCAGTGTCTAAATGTTGAGTAAAAGTGATGTTATAAACAGTTATGTGTGGGATTTAATAATCTACTTTAAAATAATCTACTAATGCGCTACTGTCTCAATGTAAACAAACACCTGCACCAATAGATATTAATTAGAAAAGATAAACTGAATATTTTGACTGGGATTAGTTCATATTTTTCACTTTGGCTGAAATAACAGCGCTGAAGTGGTAGAAGTGAAATTTAACACGCTGGAGTCATTTTAAGACAAAACTTCATCTTTATCTGATCTACTTTTTCCATTTCTCATCTGTGATTCTCTCTCTGATTACCGAACAGGGAGTGTATTTGTCTGACCATGAAAGAACAAACACTGACCATTTAGCCACCAATACTGTATAATGATGTCACACCAAACAAAATGTGTGAAATTACAGTTTAAAAGATTGAAGAGGTTCATCTTTGTTACAGACAGACATGTATATGGGCTTCAACCTGAAATAATAATAATACCACTGATTACATTAAAGCTCATCAGGTTATTTTTACCTTTAACCTTTTAAATGTTTCTACAAACTCTTTAACCGTCTCAGAGGGCGTTCTTACCCTAGTGAGGAGTAAATCACTGTGTGTGGTGCTGCTATAGTAAGATAATCAGCGACAGGCTGCTGTGACCAAGCACTCCTCTTTCTACGCCTATTATTTTCCTAGAACTTTTCTGTTTGCAGATACACTCTTTAACAGGACAGACACACACACACACACACAGACACACATACCTGCACCTTCGTACAGATATCCACTCAGCAGTGCACTACATCTATTCACACAGATCATTAACTTTTCAGTGTTTCAGTGTTTGTGATCCTCACCTGCGCCTGTGCTCACCTTGTTATTGCTCACCCGTGTGAGTGGTGATTGGCCCTCAGCTCCAACCCAACCCTTTGCTTTTCATTTCTTGTTGCAACCTGATTGGCTGATTAGATACTTGCATAAATGAGCATTCCTAGCAAATGTATACGTGATGTCATGACTGTATATCATCTGGATGTTGATTTTACCAACACATTTAGTTTTTTTTTTCCAAGCGAGGCGAACGCCCGAGATGAGTCAGTGGCTCGAGTTGCAGCAGTTGGACTCCAAGTTCCTGGAACTGGTGGACCAGCTATACGATGACAGCTTCCCCATGGCGATCCGCCAGTACCTCAGCAACTGGATCGAGAGCCACGACTGGTGAGAGAGAGAGAGAGAGAAATTCATGCACTTGAGCGATTTATGGAGCAACTCATTACTTATGTTCTGAAAGCTAACTCGTCTGAGCTTGCACAGTTATTTCTGTGAGATTAGCGATCTGCATTCATTCACACACACAGATGCTGAACGCGCATTATCTCAGGATATATCCTACAGATTTTGGAGAGTATTTATGAAGTGGGAGTGCATTGTGGGTAACACACAAATACGCACACTCTACGCTACGCAGTTTGTGCGTGTTCTGCAAGACGAGCAAAGATTTTTAATAAATAAAGTCTTGGTTTACAAGTACCGAGTGTCATGTATCACACATGCGCTTCTTGTTTTGACGCAGAGCGTCACGTGATCACAACTGAACCAACGTTTTTCTCTCTCTTGCGCTGCGGAATTGTGGGTAATCGTCTCCCCTGCTGGATCTTAGTGCTCGTCTCTTACTGGTATAATCAACATCCGCGCACGCGTGTACTGTTTACTATAACACTGTGACACACAGTGGGGCACTACCGTTTGGGGTCACATGCAAATTTCTTTGTTTTTGTTTAGTGATTTATTTTCTACATTCTACAACAATTCTGTGGATTTCAGAACTATAAAATAACACATATGGAATTAGGTAATTACATAACAAATTTTAAGACACAGAGGTCGGCCTTTCTGTAATAGTTCATGCAAGAACAGTATTGTCAAGTGCATTTGCAAAATCCGTCAAGCACCATAATGAAACTGTCTCTCATGAAGGCCGTCCCAAGAGGACGAGACCAAAACCTACCTCTGCTGCAGACGAGAAGTTCATTTAGAGTTATCAGCCTGAAAAATGTCCAATTAACAGCACCTCAGATTAGAGGCGTTATGAAGTCTTTACAGAGCAGAAGTAGCAGAAACATCTCAATATCAACTGTTCAAAGGAGATTCATGCATTTTTTTTAGACGCCTTCAGCAAAACTTTACAGTGTAGAAAGAAAAAAAAAAATCAGGAACCATCATGGAGTTAGAAAGTGACCCCAAAGTCATAAGCAGGAGAGAGATGTGAAAGCAGACTTTCTCCAGACACACGCTCTGATTCTTAAACAGGTTCGACTGCGCGCAGACTCTGGGTTTGTGCCGCTGTCCAAATTTTTTTAAACCAGCTGATGGACAGAAAATGAAAGTCTTCTGGGTAGAGGTGATGGCGGAGGTGAGACTCGTCAGGCGTTCTAACTCTATTCATTCGTTTGGACACATACACA
This sequence comes from Channallabes apus, assembly GCA_030522415.1. Lineage (NCBI taxonomy): Eukaryota > Metazoa > Chordata > Actinopteri > Siluriformes > Clariidae > Channallabes > Channallabes apus. The sequence continues at coordinate 6,695,987 of CM060130.1, forward strand.
CACACACACACACACACACACACCACAGGAGAGATCAAAGAATTGATTTAGTATATAATTCCTCTCACCTGTACTGCGGCATTTAGTTCCAACCTGAAATCAGATCCTGTTTAGTGTGTTATTAAATGAAGGAAATGGAATAAAGCTTCTCATTAAATATGTACAATAGGACAATAGGAGGACAAAAAACTCAGCACAAACCTCACACACTAAATCACACGCACAAGGTGACTCTACACACAAAGTGGGTATAAACACTAGAGATGTTCCGATACCATTTTTCCCCTCCCGATTCCGATACCGAGTACTGATCCGATACCTGGGTGTGTATATATACTGTATGTATGTGTGTGTGTGTGTGTGTATATATATATATATATATAGATATAGATGTATAGATATCATTTCTTTTTTTTTTTTTAGCCCTGTGTAACAGGTTCAACCCTAAGTGCACGGGCGACACCATGAAACACGGACACGAGGCGAGGTCTTACAGGGAAAAGGGTAATTTATTTAGAAAAATGGGGAAGGAAAGGGTTAAAGGCTCTCTGCAGCTTTTTCCACTTCGGCGGCAGGGATGCGAAGGCGGGCTCTACGCGGAAGTGAAGGTGCCGCGGGAGCTCGCGCAGCTCGTTCACGCGCTCCTCTCGCGGAGATCAAAGGCGCCCCCCTTTTTAAAGTCTCTGGGGCGCATCACATCGCCCCGCTCTTGTGCCACTGGGTCTCATAAAATCCACCGCATCGCAAAGTCCAGCTTCCCAACAGTCAGACCCCGAGCTACACTCCCCGCTGTGTTTTATAGCGCCGGGATCATTAGCAGCGATAGCTCATGGGCCGTTGCCTGATTCTGTGGCCCTGCTCCTTCACATACCTAAAGGGGGCGGAGGCCGCCTAACTAGTGAGCGAGGAGCGATATCAATTTGGACACACGCCCATCCCAGGCGCACGCCGTGACACTCTGTAAGTAAGCGAAGCTAGCGGGCATAAATAGGTTATGTTTAGGAAAATGGTATCGGATCGGTACGTGGACTCAAATACTCGCCGATTCCGATGCCAGATTTTTTCGTAGTATCGGCAGCATTTCCGATATCGGAATCGGAACAACCCTAATAAACACTGTGTGTCATATGACCACTCAGGGACCACGTGGCGAATGTGGAGAACGAGTCTCTGGCGACGGTGAGATTCCACGACCTCCTGACACAACTGGACCACCAGCACAGCCGCTTCGCCATGGAGAAGGACTTCCTGAACCAACACAACATCCGCAAGATCAAACGCAACCTGCAGGTCTACAGCGCACGCCCACACACGCTAACACACACGCTAACACACGCGCACACACGCTAACACACGCGCACTGATACACACTAACACACGCGCACTGATACACACTAACACACACACAAACAAATACTGACACACACACTACCGCACACAAACACACACTCACACTGATACACACACTGATACGCACAATTTACTGATGTACACACTCACAATGACGTACACACACATACGCACTCACACCCGACTTCTGCATTTTACTTACTGCGGTTTTCTGTATACATAAACACACACACACACACTCTGTCTCACACATACTCACATAAACACACACACACACACACACACTGACACACACACTCACACTGACACACAAGCACATACACACACACACACACACACACACACACACACACACACACACACTGATACATTCGCACTGATACACTCAAACACTGACACACAAGCACATACATACATACATAAACACACACACACTGATACACACTTACACAAACACACATACATACTCACAATGACTCACACACACATACACTCGCAGTGACTCTCTTACACACACACACACTCGCGCCCAACTTCTGCATTTTACTTACTGCGGTTCTTTGTATAGATAAACACACACACACACACACACACACACTCTGTCTCACACATACTCACATAAATACACACACACACACACACTCTCTGACTCACACACACACCCTCTCTATCGCTCCCTCCTACATACACACACACAGTGACACACACTATGTTTGTGTGTTTGTAGAGGCACTTAAAAGTATTGGCACCACCTTCGTGTTCCTCCAGGTGTCTTTTTGATCTCTGTACAGGTTTTTTGTTTTCTTGCAGAAAAAAACTAAAAACATTTTAGGATTAAAAAAAAACTTAAATCAGTATATTTACACAACTGAACTACATATAATTCAGGATTCTCAGGAGTTTTCTGATTATTCTCTACACCTCAGATCTGTGGTTCTGTTCAAATACTGTGTGAGGTGGGAGAGATTAGAGATAACCATCTCAAACTTCTCACACACACACACACACACACACACACACACATCTAATCATTTCTGTGTTTGTTCCAGACCCTGTTTGGGGACAACCCTGTCTCCATGGCCATGATCATCAGCAAGAACCTGAATGAGGAGAGGAAGATCCTGGCGACTGCTCAGATCTCTGAGGTGAAAAAGCCCAAAGTGAAAATAAACAGTTATTACCGCGCGCGGATGTTTTGTTTTATCGCGTATATACAACGGTGTGGTGTCTGCTGCAGAGCTCGCCTCAGAACGCTCAGAGCGACATGATGATCGAGAAACAGAGAGAGCTGGACAGCAAGGTGAAGGACATCAAGACCAAAGTGCAGGTGAGGCTCACACGCTAGTCCCGCAACGTTGACGCCACAAACGGCAGAGCGATCTTCGCTATCTTCCTCGTTAGCAAAATACGTACGAGCAATCGGTGTTCTTTACCTACAAACTTTTAACCAGATATGTAACATTTCTGGAAGGTGTCTACAGTGTCAGCGCTTTGTATCCAGAACCCAGGTTCTATGATAAGGACGTTAAGTTAGAGAGAGAGAGATTGGTGAAGGAACAACTGTTTGTAAATCCACCCCTCCCCCTTCCACCTACATTTGCATTTATCTTATTGGCCTTTACATTTTTTGATGCAACAGCACGTGCATGTCACACCTTCATCACAAAAAAGCAACAAAAAACTATATATATATGTATTTTTGGCTTTATAAAACTTATGGTGTGGTGGTGATTTAGATTTTTCTTTTTAATTTCTTTCTATAAACCAGGAAAACGAGCAGAACATCAAGAACCTGGAGGATCTGCAGGACGAACACGACTTCAAGAGCAAGACTTTGCAGAGCCATGGTATTTCCAACACCACATCTGTGGTTTTTTAAATTTTTTTTTTTGAATGGTAGACAAAATACAACATGAGTGTCTCCTTTGAAGTTTACATATAAACAAGAAAGTCTAGGTCACTGCACAGCGATGTAGAACACTGAAGGGTCCGCCCCCACATCTTTAGTTCTTGGGTGGCTTCAACATTTGAACGATTTGATTGATCATTTGAGTGATTCCTCACAATTATCATGAAGCTCCGACCTCAGGATGTGACAATCGGCCCGTAGTCTGAAAGTCTAAAATGAGCAACTAAAGCCGCATGCAAATACAAACAAGCGTTCTGGGCTGGAAGACGTGCTCCAAATGGGTTTTCTCCCCAACATTATTAATATAAGGTATAGTGGTTAGTAGGGCTGCACGATATTAGGAAAATATGCGATATTGTTGTTGAATACTGCGATAACGATATTTCTTGCGATATAACATTTCCCTAGAGAAATGCATTTTTTTATTATTATTGCCTATTTTTTAATTTATATTTATTATTTATATGTAATTATCATACTAAAATAAACAGGTAATGGATATTCGTCTGATGTAATTAAATCTAATTCAGGCTAAAAAGAAACTATATATCGGGACTTCCGGTTAGCAGCCACATGGAGTAGGACGTATTAGTTAGGTGCTCCGACAGTTTCGAATTTCTTCACTCCCTTATTCGTCTCTAAATGTTAAATTAAATCCTTAGTTGACAATAACTTTATACTCTACCCCACGGTTACATATTTTTTTTCATTTATAATGGCTACCAGGAGTGTTAAAGCCGTGAAAAAGGACGACACTGCGACCCCTCTAACAGTCGAGGCTGTCTCAGCGCTGTTAGAGCAACACCGTGATGCGTTAGTGGCTGAATTTAAATCATCGTTTAGTTTACTAGAGAGTAAACTGGACCAAATTCAGGCCCAAGTAGAGGACCATGGACAGCGCTTACCGTTATTAGAACTCGCTACAGATGACCCGAGTCAGCGTGTGACGGAGTTGGAGAACATCTGGTCCGGACTTCGGGAAAACAACACCAAGTTAACGTCCAAAGTCGTAGACTTAGAATGCCGGAGCAGGAGACAAAACCTGCGTGTCCTGGGTCTTCCAGAAAGTACTGAAGGTGGACTCCCTACCGAGTTCTTCTCCAAGTTTCTGTGCGAGGTTTGGGAGTGAAACACTGCCATCCCCGCCGGAGATTGACAGAGCTCACCGAATACCTGCATCCAAACCCGCTTCAGGACAGAGACCTCGGCCCGTCATTCTCCGTGCTCATACTCTCTCATATTAGGGGGAGACTTTAACTGCTGTTTAGATCCATCACTTGACAGGTCATCTCCCAATCCTATACCTCTGAGTAAATTCGCCACGCTACTTCAGTCCTATTTCTGCAGCTTTGGTATCTCTGACATATGGCGCTTCCTTAATCCAAAAAAGAAAGAATACTCCTTTTTCTCACATGTCCATCATACTTTCTCCAGAATTGATTATTTCTTTATAGATAATCAACTGATCCCAATGGTTACTTCTTGTGCTTATCAGAGCATTGTGATATCAGATCATGCTCCATGTCTATAAAACTCCCCGGTCCCCCTCAAATTGCTAAACATTGGCGCTTTAATTCATCGTCACTGATGGAGGACGATTTTGTAAAATTTATGGAAGACCAGATAGTTTTTTTCTTAAATACAAATGAAACACCTGAAGTGTCACGTTTGGTTGTTTGGGATGCTCTGAAAGCCTACCTCAGAGGACAGATAATTTCATACACTGCAAATATGAAAAGGAAGGCATATAAAGAACGAAAAGATTTGACCAACCAAATTAAAGAAATTGATCAGCAGTATGCTCTATTTAAAAACCCCGATTTCTGTAAAAAAACGTGTAGAAGTGCAAACTAAGTTTGAACTTATTTCAACGCATGTAATTGAACGGCAATTATTAAAGAGTAGGAGCCAATTTTACATTCATGATGACAAATCTGGGAAACTTTTAGCTAATCAGTTGAAAGGATTTAGAGCACAGCAACAAATTACAAAAATTTGGATGGAGGATGGTACCATCACTACGGACCACTCTAAAATTAATGATGCATTCAGGAATTTTTATTCTCGATTTTATACTTCTGAGTTCCCAAAGGACCATAGTTCAGTTGAGAGTTTCTTGACTCAACTAAATATCCCAACACTGTCCCCTGATTCTAGATTAAGATTAGAAGAGCCCATATCACAAGAGGAAATCAGTTCAGCTATCTCATCATTGCAATCTGGTAAGTCCCCGGGTCCTGACGGGTTCCCTGCAGAGTTTTTTAAATCATTCTCCTCATACCTTGCACCACAACTAGCTTTGGTTCTATATGAATCTTTTAAGCAAGGTAAGATGCCTGCGTCATTTAATGAGGCTTGCATCACCCTCATAGCAAAGAAGGATAAGGACCCAACAGAGTGCTCCTCATATAGACCAATCTCTCTTCTTAATGTGGATGTTAAAATCCTTGCTAAAGTCTTGGCTCGTAGATTAGAGAATGTTCTACCCTCTATTATATCTGAGGACCAGACCGGTTTTGTTAAAAATCGTTATTCTTACTTTAACATTCGACGCCTTCTGGATATCTTGTACACACCATCAGAGGAGACGCCTGGGTGTGTCCTTTCTTTGGATGCTGAAAAGGCTTTTGATCGTGTGGAATGGGAGTATTTATTCAGGGCTTTAGAAAAATTAAATTTTGGTCCACGTTTTATCACTTGGGTTAAATTATTGTATTCAAGCCCCACTGCCTCAGTTCTGACAAATGCTCAACAGTCTCAACCATTCAGTCTTCAGCTGGGAACTCGTCAGGGGTGTCCCCTTAGCCCATTGCTCTTTAACCTCGCCATTGAGCCACTAGCAATTGCATTCCTTAGTTGTAGAAATATATCTGGGATTTGGAGGCAGGGAGAAGAACATAAAGTTTCCCTTTATGCAGATGACCTTCTGCTTTTTTTATCGAATCCAGTCTCCTCTCTGCCACCTGTGCTGTCATGTGCCGTCCGGAAGGCGGTGAAAGAGGCGAAGCAGCGCTACCGGAGAAAACTAGAGTCACAGCTTCAACAGAGTGACTCTAGGAGCCTGTGGCAGGGACTGAGAACAATAACGGATTATAAAGCACCAACATCCGGTATGACGAACGCGGACGCAACTCTGGCAGACGAGCTGAACACATTTTACACTCGCTTCGATGCCGCAGCTAAAGACGCTAGCGATGCTAATGCTAACGGCGCTAATGCTAGCGGCGCTAACGGCTGTAGACAGGAAGACACTGCCAGCACCGGGAACGCGCTCATCATCTCCGAGCACGACGTGAGGAGAGCCTTCAAGAGAGTGAACACCAGGAAAGCAGCAGGACCAGACGGCATCTCAGGCCGTATCCTCAGAGCCTGCGCAGACCAGCTAGCACCTGTGTTCACTGAGATATTCAACATCTCCCTATCTCAGTCGGTGATCCCCACATGCTTCAAAGAGTCCATCATTGTTCCTGTTCCAAAGAAACCACATCCTGCTTCTCTCAACGACTATCGCCCTGTAGCCCTCACCTCAGTAGTGATGAAGTGCTTTGAACGCCTGGTCAGAGACTTCATCTTCTCTTCACTACCGGACACACTCGACCCACTTCAGTTCGCTTATCGTCCGAACCGTTCCACAGACGATGCAATCTCATATCTCCTCCACACATCTCTCACCCACCTGGACACTAAGAGGGGAAATTATGTGAAAATGCTCTTCATCGACTACAGCTCTGCATTTAATACCATAATTCCCTCCACACTCACCACCAAGCTGGAGCACCTGGGACTTAGCTCACCCATGTGTCAGTGGATCTCCAACTTCCTAACTGGCAGACCACAGGCAGTAAAGATGTGCGGTCATGTCTCAGCCTCCCTCACACTCAGCACTGGAGCGCCCCAGGGTTGTGTTCTGAGCCCCCTGCTGTACTCTTTATACACCTATGACTGCGTGGCCACTACCAACTCCACCGCCGTCATCAAGTTTGCTGACGACACTGTCGTGGTGGGCCTGATCATGAACAACGATGAGTCGGCCTACCTGGAGGAGGTTGGGAATCTGGAGAACTGGTGCCAGAGGAGCAATCTCCTCCTGAACGTCAGTAAGACAAAGGAGCTGATAGTGGACTTTTGTACAAAGCAGGAGAGGAACTACCAGACCCCCGTCATCAACAGGAGCCCAGTGGAGAGAGTGAACAGCTTCAGATACCTCGGTGTTCACATCACGCAGGACCTGTCATGGTCCTGTCACATCAACACCGTGGTGAAAAAGGCCCGGCAGCGTCTGTACCACCTCAGACGTTTGAGAGACTTCAGACTGCCCTCCAAGGTGCTCCGGAATTTCTACTCCTGCACCATAGAGAGCATCCTGTCGGGAAACATCTCAACCTGGTTTGGAAACAGCACCATGCAGGACAGACGAGCTCTACAGAGGGTGGTGCGTTCAGCTGAGCGCATCATCCGCACCAAGCTCCCTGACCTGCACTCAATCTACACCAAACGGTGCTGGACCAAGGCCAGGAAGATCGTGAAGGACCTCAGCCATCCCAACAATGGACTGTTCTCTCTGTTGCGGTCAGGAAAGCGCTTCCGCTCCCTGAAGGCCAACACAGAGAGACTGAGGAGGAGCTTCTTCCCGCAGGCAATAAGGTCTCTCAACCATACCACATTCACACCACAAACACAGAACTAATACAACCTGTTAACGTCAACGGACACTATGGACACTTTCATGCACATCTACCCTGACATTGGAACTCATATTTATGTTTATGTTTACATTCTGGACCCCTGCACAAGTCACTTTAATAAGGCACCTTAACACATGTTTCCATGCAAATTACTTGCACACCATACATCCTCCACCAAATTTCAATTTTAAAAGAAATCTCTATTGTACAGTATATCTCTATTTTTATTTCCATTTTATGTACAGTATACTTTTATTTTTTATTTCTATTTTTATTTTTATTTTATTTTATTTTTTTTTCTATTATTTTTTTTTTCTATTTCTATTTTTATTCTAGTGTGTGTGTGTGTAGTATCTAGTATATAATTCTCTTTTTAAGGTCACTGGCGGTCGTGTAAGCATTTCACTGCATATCGTACTGTGTATGACTGTGTATGTGACGAATAAAATTTGAATTTGATTTACCTTTGGAAAGGTAAACATCCACGATTGAATAAGTCCCTACTTCAAAGATCTAGAAGAGACGGCTTGGCTCTACCTAATCTTCGTTTCTACTACTGGGCAGCAAACATTCGATCTGTCATATTTTCATAACCAACCTAATCGGCCTGCCTGGGTGGGAATGGAGATAAAGTCTGTCAAAAACCTCTCTGTCTCTGCACTCCTTGGATCTGCTCTCCTCATCCCCTCAATTAAATTAATTAATAACTCAGTAGTTAGACATACTTTGAGAGTATGGGCTCAGTTCAGAAAGGACAGCGGTCTTCTGGGCTTTTCTCTGTCCAGTCCTATCGTCTCTAACCATCTCTTCCAACCTTCTTTACATGATTCAGTGTTTCAGGAATGGTACAATAAGGGCGTCAAGCTTTGCAAAGACCTGTTTGTTGACCTCAAGTTTGCATCGTTTGAACAGCTTTCTGAAAGGTTTAACTTACCCAATTCTCATTTTTTCAGATATCTGCAAGTAAGACACTTTATTCGCTCTTTAATACCAAATTTCCCAGAGGCTCCTGCAGCAAACATTCTAGATAATCTCCTCTGTTTGTCCCCGCTGCGTAAAGGCCTAATATCCACTATTTATGGTGGATTGATGGCTTCGAGTCACACCCCTTTGTGTAAAATTAAAACTGCTTGGGAGAAGGATTTAAATTTGTCACTATCAGATGATACTTGGAATTCAATTCTTAAACTTATTAACTCTACTTCCTTATGTGCCCGCCACTCTTTATTACAGTTTAAGGTTGTACACAGGGCTCATTTCTCCAAACTTAAACTTTCTCGTTTCTACCCAGACGTTGATCCTTGCTGTAGTAAATGTAAAAGGGGAGAGGCGTCTCTTATTCATATGTACTGGACATGCCCGAATGTGGAAAAATTCTGGAGGGATGTTTTTAAGACCTTGTCCTTCGTATTGAAATGCAATCTTGAACCAGACCCTCTGATTGCTCTTTTTGGTATCACTGGAGAGGAAGATAAGCGTCTAACTCCAGCTAAAAAGCGACTGTTATCTTTTGCGACACTCCTGGCCAGGCGTTCTCTTTTATTCAAGTGGAAGGATGCCACGTCACCCACTCACGCCCAGTGGCTCAGAGATATCATGTCCTGTTTGTCCCTGGAGAAGATTCACTACACAATTCGTTACTCAGACTTGAAATTTCAACAGGTGTGGGGGCCCTTCCTTCACTTTTTTCATATACATTTATAGTTTGATTCCTTTATTTAATTACTTGTTTGTTTTTCTTTCCCCTTTTTATTCCTTTTTATTTTCCGCACATAGAACCAAAAAACTTCCAGCTCCATATTCTTTTCTTTTTTGTTCTCTCTCAATGCCTGCCGTCTAGCCTTTCTTATGTATCTAAAACTGGCTTGGAGTCGGGGAGGGACGGGGTGGGTGTTATACAGTAGGGTTTATAAGGGGATTATAAAACCTGTATTAAAACATTACATGTTTAACCTATTATATCCCTGTTAAAAGTCAATAAAAATATTGTTGAAAAAAAAAAGAAACTATATGTCAAGGAAGTTGCAAATATTTAGACTTCAAAACACTATGAATGACTTAAACCCCTCAGCAGATATTCTGACTTCTGGTTTGCTGTTACTATAAACCTGCCAACACAATATGAATTACTTTCAAACATTACTTTATTGATGAGTGTATGGTTACACATAAATATGGTGTCTTAAAACAAGAGCATCTTTTAAACTAAATATTCTCTTGCCTGTTTTTTTTTTTTTTTTTTTAATAAAAATAAATATTATTAAACAAAAATTAAATAAAAAAATACTATTTATCACACGCACGCGCAAGATCCGCAACCGGCACTAGGACCCGGAAGTAATGCAGTCACGAACCAGGAAGTATAAGTGGAGTAAACAAACTGTACAGAGCTCAGTCACTGAGTACGCGCATGTCGGTGCAGATTGTTTACTTTCTGATTCGAGTGTGTGTTTATAGGACGCGGGTTGAATGTGTGTTTTTCCCTTGCTCCCCTTCTGTGAGAGTCCTTAAACTAATTCGCATGGTTATCCTACCTACTCGCTTGCTTCCGCGTTTGGGTTTACCGTCCACGCTACAAAGGGCTAACGGCTAATCGCTAAGTCCTCTGATCATCCCGGGTTAGTTCGCGACGGAATTAAGTATAAATATATATATATATATATATATATATATATATAAGATATAAGCGGATATAAACATAGTAAGGCCCCATCTGATTGGTCAAATTTGGACACACAAATGCTTGGCACATAAATTATTTATCGCAACTCTTTGCGATATGGTTATCGCGCATGCCATTATCGCGATAACGATATTTTTTCGATATATCGTGCAGCCCTAGTGGTTAGCACTGTTGCTTCACACCCCCAGGGTCCGGGTTCGATTCCCACCTTGAGGTCTGTGTGCATGTTCTCTCTGTGCTTGGTGGGTTTCCTCCGGGTACTCCGGTTTCCTCTCACAGTCAAAAGACATGCAGATTAGGTTACCTGACGTTCACAAATTGCACACAGTGTGTGAATGCGCGTGTTCGTGTTCACCGACGGTTCTATTCTGGTGGTAAAATTGGAATAAATACAGCGGGAATCACCATTGGACTCCACGGTGTCTAGTTGGACTACAGAGGTTCCTGGATGGATGGATTATTTATAGGTTAATATTTAATGATGAGATCTTTGTTGTCTTGTTTTTATAGAGGAGCTAAATGGAACGATAACGAAGGAGGAGCTAAATCGCGAGAAACTGTACCTCAGAGCCATGTTCATGAAACTCAACGATACGAGAAGGGTAAGGCAGGTTCTCCAGCTTGTTCTCCCATGTTTCCATCCAAAACCTCAGTATATAGTACACCGGACATGGCGTAACATGTGCTATCCTGCGTTACTGTATAATCTGTTCGTCATGCTAACTGAGATCCTCTTTTATAATCCTAGCTTTGAACTGCTCATATAGCTAGCTAGCAACAGCTTGGTGGTGTGTGTGTGTGTGCGTGCGTGCGTGTGTAGGAGGTGGTGGGCCAAATGTCCGAGGTTCTGAACCTGGTAGAGCAGCTGGAGTACGAGCTGATCACGGTGGAGCTGTCCGAATGGAAACGACGCCAGCAGATGTCCTGCATTGGGGGACTCACCAACGTCTGCCTCGATCAGCTGCAGAACTGGTACGACACCAAATCACCACCTCATACACACCTGAGCCAGGCATTCAGATCATCTTATCTCTCACACACACACACACACACACACACACACACACATAGCTTTAGTTACAGTTGTACAGGTTCAGTCTTTCAAACACTTTCAGGAAGCAGTGTTCATTGCACTCAGGAATTTGCTACTAATTACACAACGAGGTCGTTACACAATGCAGCAGGAAGTTATGCAACTCCGAGAGAGACAGAGAGAGAAAGAGAGACGGAAATAGAGAGAGAGACAGAAAGAGAGCGAGAGAGCGAGAGAGAGAGAGCGCTCATTTCCACAGATTGTCTAAAGTAACGGTTCACTTGGTGGTCATGTTAACAAATTTCACAGCCAAAGTGTGTGTGTGTGTGTGTGTGTGTGTGTGTTTAAATGCTTATCACTGTAATTGTTTACACACCTGCATGAATTTCCCTCTCTCTCTCTCTCTCTCTCTCTCTCTCTCTCTCTCTCTGTGTGTGCCTGTGCAGGTTCACAGCACTGGGCGAGTGTCTCCTGAATGTTCATCAGCAGCTGAAGAAGCTTCTGGAGCTGGAGCAGAAGTTTTCATACCCCCAGGACCCCATCATGCTGAGTCGAGGCTCGTTGGAGGACCGTGCGCTCACACACCTGAAAACACTGATCACCAAGTGAGACTTCAGCGGGTTTATCTCTTCTCTCACACACACACACACACATACACACACACACACACACACACACACACCATACACACACTATGACAATCACTGTTCACTAATCTCCAATGCGCCCCAGGTCTGCAGGTGTCTCAGCACAGGATTTATGTCGAGGTGATAACAAAACACCTGAGCCAGGTGTTCCTAAAACACCAAAACACCCGTGGTGGACGTCCAAGTGTTGCTAAAACACCCGAGGTGGTCGTCCAAGTGTTGCTAAAACACCCGAGGTGGTCGTCCAAGTGTTGCTAAAACACCCGTGGTGGTCGTCCAAGTGTTGCTAAAACACCCGAGGTGGTCGTCCAGGTGTTGCTAAAACACCCGTGGTGGTCGTCCAGGTGTTGCTAAAACAGCCGTGGTGGTCGTCCAGGTGTTGCTAAAACACCCGTGGTGGTCGTCCAGGTGTTGCTAAAACACCCGTGGTGGTCGTCCAGGTGTTCCTAAAACACCAAAACACCCGAGGTGGTCGTCCAAGTGTTCCTAAAACACCAAAACACCCGTGGTGGTCGTCCAGGTGTTGCTAAAACACCCGAGGTGGTCGTCCAAGTGTTGCTAAAACACCCGAGGTGGTCGTCCAAGTGTTGCTAAAACACCCGAGGTGGTCGTCCAAGTGTTGCTAAAACACCCGAGGTGGTCGTCCAGGTGTTGCTAAAACAGCCGTGGTGGTCGTCCAGGTGTTGCTAAAACACCCGAGGTGGTCGTCCAAGTGTTGCTAAAACACCCGAGGTGGTCGTCCAGGTGTTGCTAAAACACCCGAGGTGGTCGTCCAAGTGTTGCTAAAACACCCGAGCTGGTCGTCCAAGTGTTGCTGAAATAGCAAGCTGTTTTGTCCATGTGTTTCTGGAACACCTGACGCAGGTATACAGATGTTCTCCAAACACAAAAATAATAATTTTTTAAAATCATTCATATAACATGAACCCCTTCACACACATCACACATACTACCAGTTACAAACAGTAAGAAGGGAAAAAAATTCCACCCTTCCATGTAGTCTTGTGTGTGTGTGTGTGTGTGTGTGTTGTAGCTCCATGGTGGTGGAGAGACAGCCGTGTATGCCGACACAACTGCAGAGGCCACTGGTGCTGAAGACTGGTGTTCTGTTTACTCTCAAAGTCAGGTATAAACACACACACACACCTACTGTCACACCCCAGGAATCTATAACACACAAACGTATTGTGATTATTAAATGAACAATGCCTCAGGTGTGTGCTGGTGAGCGGAGTGTGATGTTTGTCTGTGTTTCTCTCCAGACTCCTGGTGAAACTTCAGGAGTTTAATCACACTGTTCGGGTGAAAGTGCACCTGGATAAGTAAGTCTGAGTTTAAACCTGGTTTTACTGCACTTCTGGTTCGCTCACGGCCTTTAATAAAAACAACGTAAAGTAAAACCTAGAAATCGAAACGTGAGAGTCGAGACTAATCTAGCAGGCGAAACACGTCTAGTGAGTGTCAGGCCAGGAGTCTGCTGTCAATCAAGTACGATCATTAGAATATTAAGCCATGCCCAGTGGGACTGTAGAGTCTTAAACTACATCATTGTTTTGTTTTTTCTCTCTCTAGAGATGTGACCGAGAAGAGGAAAGGGTGAGATCACATGTTTTAAAGACTTTCATGTTTGAAAATGTAAAATAATGATGTTTAAAAAATTGTGTAACTCCTAACCTATTTTCGCCTGGTTCCGTTTCCCCCCTGCAATAAATAAATAAATAAATACTGTATAAAGCACAGACCTGTGTGTAGTCTGACATCGTGTGTTTGTCTCCAGTTTCCGGAAGTTTAACATCCTGGGGACGAGCATGAAGGTGATGAACATGGAGGAGTCGATCGGGATGGCAGCTGAGTTCCGACACCTGGTAGACGATTCAGTACTAATAACAACAACAACAACAATAATAATCCTGTGTTGCTCTCAGTTATGTAACTTATTATTGTATTGTATTGCAACTTTTTAATTTAAATTTTATTTTTTTAACCTAAAACAGCAACTGAAAGAGCAGAAGGTAGCGGGAAACAGAACGAACGAGGTAACCGGTCACATCACCAACATCATTTACCCACAATCACCCACAACAACCTGTGTACGGAACTGAAACTCAAACCGAAACATGCTATACATGCTGTAAGGTTGTGTGTGTGTGTGTGTGTGTGTGTGTGTGTGTGTGTGTGTGTGTGTGTGTGTGTGTGACAGGGTCCACTGATTGTCACTGAGGAGCTCCACTCTTTTACATTTGAGGCGGAGCTGTGCTGGTCTGGGCTGGTTATCAACTTTGAGGTGAGAAACAGGGCTGCTTTCACACACACACACACACACACACACGTCACGATCGATCCGTACCTGAGAACGGTTCCTGAGCACAGAGCAATCGTGTTACACGTTGATCAAAATGAAATGAGTTTAGGGTCAAGTGTTGTCAAAAACGATCACATGGCCCTGATGTGAAAACACCCCAAATCCAACGATGTCTGAAAGTTTAAGCCTTAATGGTAAAAACACGCATTTATTTAAAATGCAAACTTACAGTTTTGTACCAAAATAAAGTCTGAAATAGGTTTTGTGATGCAAACCCAAAATGACCTGAAGTAAGAAGACTCATTACCCTCCTGTTAGTTTCACATGAGATGCTGAGATGTTATGGCCATAAAAAAATTTTATTACTCATAATTTACTGTTATTCTGAACTCCGTCAGTGTTTACAGACATCCGAGATGATGGACTTGAAAGATACATGTGCACTAGGAATATTTAATGTTAATACATATTTAACGCGCTGTTCACATTTAATTACATTATAACATGAGCTTGTGAACAAAGTTGTGTTTATGAATTGTTGTTTACTGCTACAGGGTTTTAACCTATAAACTGGTGTAAAGGTATAACATTCTACTCTTCCTCTCAAGTGTGGCCTGCTTACATCTCTCTTTCTTTTTCTTATTATGGTTATTTTATTGTTATTATTATTATTATTATTATTTTCCCCTAAAATCTTCATGTAATTTAAAGTTAGCAGGCTAGTGTAACTAACTAAACTCGCACCAAATGACGAGCTTCTTGCAGCTTCTGCACAAATTGGGTCTTTTTTTTTCTTCTAGATTTTATGTAGATTTTTATATGAAAAATTCCTGCATGGGAAAATTTTTCCACATCTGTGTTAGAATTTTTGTTACCTGAATCAAATAAAACCTCGGTTATTCCACCTGTCCAAGCAGCGCATGTTCTCTGAAAAGTGTGACCTAGTCCCTGAACATTATTTATTTTAATAAACGCCGCTCTCACTTGTCGAAACTAACACAAATTTTGTCTAGATTTTGTCTAGTTATTTCTGAGCCGAAAGAGCGACTCCTTCTGTGAGCCGAACAATTGCTAAAAAAAAATAAATCATGGTGGCTGCTGCTGTTTTTTTTCTGTGTGCCACCTAGTGGACAGATAAAGAAATGTCACTGCCACTTTATTAAAGAATACAGTTCACGAGCAAAGATATGTTTATATAATGCATAATATCAAAAAGGGTTTGCTTTTAATTCACCCCCCCCCCAAAAAAAAAATTTATTCATCAGTATTATTTTTCTATAAATAAATGTTTGATCCGTTAATGTGATTTTCTCTGTCGTCAGACGGCGTCTCTGCCTATTGTGGTGATCTCCAACGTGAGCCAGCTGCCATGTGGCTGGGCCTCCATCATGTGGTACAACATGTTGATCTCCGACCCCAAGGTAGGCCACGCCCCCCCAATCTCTTCCCCCACCTCGTCATGATGCTAAACGCTCTCGGTCGTCTTTTTAAACGCCGTTTTCAACCCGGCAGAACCTGGCGTTCTTCGTGAACCCGCCCTCTGTGAGTTGGGGTCAACTGTCCGAGGTGCTGAGTTGGCAGTTCTCCTCCATCACCAAGCGAGGCCTGAACGCTGAACAGCTGAGCATGCTGGGACACAAACTGCTGGGTGAGTGCTGGACACTGAACACCACCACCAGACAGACAGACAGACAGAGACTCCTCCGTCTCTCTCTCATGCAGTACGATCCAGAACCATTTCTGTTTTAACCCCACAGGCCCAAAAGCAGCTAAAGACCCTGAGGCTCAGATTCCCTGGAATAAATTCTGTAAGGTACGAGCACACATGTGGTTTATTTTATTTATTTATTTTTTTATGATCCAGATTTATATGGAATGTAATTTTTTTGTCTTTATTGAATAATAATTGTTATTGCAGGGAGGCAGTGAGAAGAACTTCACCTTCTGGTTGTGGATCGAGGGAATCCTGGACCTGATCAAGAGACACCTCCTGAGCCTGTGGGATGATGGGTAATAATCCTCCTCAGATTACAGACTAGTAAAACTGTGTGTGTGTGTGTGTGTGTGTGTGTGTGTGTGTGTGTGTGTGTGCCTGGTGTTAGTGATGCGGTTGTATCCTGTTATGTTTCATTGTCCTTATATGGGCGTCACTTCCTGTATTTTTTATGTTATAATTTTTTAGCTTGAACATAACCTTTTTTTTCTCTTTCTTCTCTCTCGGTGCACAGGTGCATTATGGGATTTGTGACTAAGGAGCGCACTAAAGCGCTGCTCAATGATAAAGCTCCTGGAACGTTCCTGCTGCGCTTCAGCGAGAGTAACCGAGACGGCGCTATCACCTTCAGCTGGGTGGAACACACCCCTAACGGTGAGACACACCCACATCCTATCTGTGTCAGAGTGTGTGTGTGTGTGTGTGTCCATAAATAAAAGCATCGATCCGGACAGACGAACTGTATTTGTTCCTTATCAGCCGTAATGAAGTGTGTGTGTGTGTGTGTGCAGGTGAACCGCAGGTGCGCTCGGTCGAGCCCTACACTAAGAAGGAGCTCTCTGCCGTCTCCCTGGCCGACATCCTCAGAAACTACAGGGTGATGGCGGCCGATAACGTCCCCGAGGACCCGCTGCGCTTCCTCTACCCGAACACGCCCAAAGACGATGCGTTCTGCAAATATTACTCCAAACCTACTGACAGTGAGAACACACACACACGCGCTATGTTCACAAGACTGCTTCATATTGTGATACTTAAATACACTTTTTATATACTATTGTAAACACACTATAGCATAGTATAAAATCCAGTATAGAATAAATTAGAATATAATGTAGAACCGTGTGGTGTAATATATATATATATATATATATATATATATATATATATATTATATATATACAGTATAAAATATACACAGTATATAAAAGTGTATTATAGTATATAAAACTATAGTTTGGTTAGTATAGGATAGTATAATTCCGTGTGTTATAGTAGAACAGTATAGTGTTATGTGATCTAGAATAAGGAAGTAGAAACTAGTGTAGTTTAACGCAACCATCGTCGAATGTAACGATTCTGCGACTCTGTATGAAACGTGAGAATATTCTACAGCACTTCCCAAATCTCATCCTCAGTGTGTTAAAGCACCGGGTTTCTGAACAGAAGGTCGGCGGTTCGAGTCCCAGCGCCACCAGCTGCCGTTCTTCAAAACAATTCAATTTAGTTTTTTTGATGTAGAGCTTTTAACCACGTTCATTGCCGCAAAGCAGCTTTCAGACGGTGATCAGATGGTAGAAAAAGGGAAAAACTCCCTGAGATGGTAATAGGAAGAAACCTTGAGAGGAACCAGACTCAATAGGAAACCCTTCCTCATCTGGGTGATAACGGATAGCAGGGATTGATCTGCACTCATACTGTGTGTTAGGAGGCTGGAAGTTCAGTATAACAGGAGATGTGTTTAAGTTCATATGGAGTCCAGTTCGTTATTGGAGGCTCAGGTACAAAAAGCAAGTCCCTTAACCGAGTCTCCTTCAGGGGGCGCTATATGCTGCACTGGGGTAGATGATGAAAGAATTTTACTGTGCAGTTTTGTTGTACATGTGATGAATAGTCTTAACCATGACTCTGATCAACACATGATGAGACTTAAGATAAATTAGAAATATCACCTTTTTTTTTTTTTAGTAAATACTCGATCAGAAATAGTTTATTCAAGTATTAAACCTATTTACATAATTATAATAAAAAAAATGAAATACTTTTTAGTTATCTGGTATAAATGACCTTGTGTGGGTCACCTGCTGTACACTCATGTACTATAGCACATCATAGAGTAGTGTAGTGTAGTATAGATCAGTATAGTGTAGTGTGTTATAGAACAGTAATGTAAAATAGAAGACTGTAGGTTAGAACAGGGTGGTGTAGTGTAATGTGATGTAATGAGTTTACTATATAATATCTTAAAGCACAGCCATATAGAATAGTGCATAATAGTATTACAGAGTAGTACAGTTATCTCCTCCATCGCACATTTTGACATTTGTGAAATATTAACTTGATTCTAAGATCTTTCCACAAACTGCGGGAGTTTGATCATCGCCTCTCTCTGTCTGTAGAACACGAGCCCATGGACGTGGAGAAGAAGTCGGATGATTATATCAAGACCACGCTCATCTCCGTGTCTGAAATGTGAGTCACACGATTTACACAAACACACACACACACACACCGGCTGCATGTGTAGTATAAACAGTGAGAAAAGTAACGAGTCGGGTGTAGCGTGAGTAAGAGTAGCGTTTCTTCTTCACAAATCTACTGAAGGAAAAGTAAAAACTATGGTGCAGTAAAACTACTACTAGAAAAAATTACTCAAGTAAATGTAACTCGTTACTGCCCCCCTCTGGAGACAAAGTACAGGTGTTTTCACGACTTACTGAGCAAAGTGCAGCAGTAATTAATTAATTAATTAATTAATTAATTCAGATGGTTCGATCAGATTGTGTTGGACGGGTGTGTAGGACCGCACCGATGACCGATCACAGTCAGTTAAATCATGTAACTACATGTAAATCAGAAAACCGGTTCTGAGCGTAAAACCGGCACATTCTCGTTTTCTGCAGGAAAACCTCAGAGTATAACGACATCATGATGCCGCTGTCGCCCGAGGTGTACGGAGAGCTGGAGCGCATGGTGAGTACGCGGGCGTTTTTGTTTTTTGTGCCAAAATGTATATAATAATTACATATAAATAAATACAATAAGTCGGTGTGTGTCAATTAATATGACACTACAATGTTTATGTGCATCTTATTAAAACTGCAACCGATTCTCTTTTCTTTTAGACCCGTGATCTGACTGGAGAGCTCGGAGAGGTAAACCACTCGGATTTATTTCTAATCAGGATGGAGTGAATAGGTCTAGAACAGGATGGTGTATTTATTAGTTTTTTAGAGAAATTTGTGTGAATCTAAAGGAAAGAAAATCAGTCTAAGACTCCAGAGATGGTGTGTTTGTATCTGTCGCGCTCCTTTCATGGTGAATCATTAAAGCTGTGTGTTGAAGTGCTAACCCATTGTAACCCCCCCCCCCCTCCATCCTACCCCTCCCCCCACAGCTGTGCTGTGGCCTCGCCGACGAGTGACGGACGAACAGAGCCGAGACGTCTCGCCCCATGTTCGTCTTCTCCGTCTACGGAAACAGCGCTGGAGCTTCATCACGTCCTCTTCACATTCACCACTCAGATTTTTCTAGAAGCTGAACTTAAAGGTCTAACACCTACATTAAAAAACAAACATACAAGCAAGCAAGCAAAAAAACAAAACAAAAAGCCAATGGGAATTTTACGCACCTTACTTGCTGCTGATGCACTTTTCCTCTTGCCTTACCAGTTAGTCAGGAAGGTGCACCAAATATATGTGCACAGAAGAAAAAAACAAAGCTGTATCTTTTTATTAAATCTTTTGCATGGATTATTAGTCACTGTTAATCCATCTCATTCACCCGTATCATGTCCTCCCCATGCGCACACAAACCACAGCAGAATGAGGCCTCGTTACTGGAGGCGGGATTCCTTAATTATCGGAACATACGATTTAAATGTTCGTAAGCACAGACGTGTTTTTCGAGCGCTTTCCGAGCTAAAACACTTCCACAGTCAGAGTTACAGGAGGAGTCAGTGATTATAACCCCTAAATAATATACTGGAGAAATACTGGAATAAGGATCAGAAGCCCACAGAGATGTGTGTTTGTGTGTGCTAAAACAAAATAGATGAATAAATAAATCCTGTGTTCGTACGAAGCCCTGACTCTGAAAGAAGAAGTGAAGAAAGTGGCGCTATTACAGTTAATTAGCAAAAGGGGTGTGTTTGTGCTCAGTGATGTTTTATATTGATATTGTTCCGCATCACTACCTTGGCAATGCGCGGCCCTGAATGTAAGGGGCGGAGCTTAAAAATGTGCAGAAGTGTATTTGTGTGGCTTTAAAAAAATATGTACATCGCTGACTCCTCGTGTTACAGTTTTAGGGCCAATTTGAGATTAAAAAAAAAAAAGTTGAAAGAAGAAAGGCGGGGTTATTCCGAGTTTAAAATTTGCAAGTAGTACGTCGAAAAAAAAAACTTAAAATTTAAGACTTTTTAAAAAACCTTAAAATTGACGTTTTATGAGGAAAAAAAAAAATTTTAGGGGGAAAAAAATCGAATTAAGATGGATTGTGTTGGAAATTGTGTTGTGGTTCCTGATAAACAAAGGCAGACACCTCGTCCTAGTCAGAATGGTGTTTTCTTCTATATATTAACGGCTTACAGCAACGTCTCTTTAGAATCCGCTTGCTTATGATGATCTACATTTAGGCATTTGGCAGATTCACTTATTCAGAGCGACATACAAAAGTGCTCTGTAGTTTCCTTCATGGTGTAGATCCTCACACTGGGGTAGAACCATTGATCTGGAGTCAAGTTTGATCTGGAGACATCTTCCTCTCCAGGCGTGATGCAAAACAAGTGACATCTGCCCAAGCTCACAAACTATTCATACAGTTTTCTTGTATGATAGAAACAAAAACCCCATGCATTACATTTTCAAATTTTAAACAAAGTTTATTTTAACCTAAAAAAAAAGTTTTTATAATAATAATAATAAATCAATAAATTATTTTTTCTCGAAAATTAAATTTTTTTTTCTAGAAGATATCGACTTACAACTTGAAAATTCTGTTTTAAACCTGGAAATTCCCTGCCCCTCCCCCTCCAACTCTTTTTTTTTTTTTTTTTTTTTTTGGTCCTAAAACTCTCTTATCCTTTAAATCTGTGTGACACAACAGTAGAATGGCAGAAAGGGGAACATAAGGGAACATGTTTCTGGCACGTGCATGAAGCTGATGAAGATTAGATTATTATAATCCTAATTATGACCTTTAACTGTTTCTCACCACTGCTTTGCTTGAGGGGAAAAAAAACACACAAAACAACAAATATTGACATGATTTACGCTTCGAAAGCTTCGCCTTTATTGGACGTATTGTTCGTGAAGTATATATATTTATACTCAGCTGTGCTGCTGTAACAGGACTGTAATCGCGACAGTGTAACAGGAAGAATACAAACAGAAACATACACACATTCATGAGAGAGTGTATAGTGTGTGTGTATATAAAATACATTCAGTCGTAAACACAGCCTGTGATTGGTCAGAACGCAGAGTGTCATTAGATTCTACAACTGTTCCTCCTGTTTATCCTCTGTACTGTCGGCTTTTTGATCTTTTATGACTTTACTGTAAAGGTCTCTCGCGTGACGTCCTCGCTCGGCGCCCGTTTGTTCTCTTGGGGGTCCTCAGCGGTACATGGGACAAATGCCTTCGCAGCCTGAATGCACTGTTATCGTAGTTGTGCGGAAATCAGTAATTCGGGGAGTACACTCCAAAATTTATATCACCCTGAAGAGAAAAGCACGCCTCCTTTGCAAACCTCAGGCGAGGGTGCCAATACTTTTAGGATGGCAGCTTCTTTTATTATTTTTTCCATCCTTGGTGGCGGGTATTAGGCTAATGTCTTGTGTATTTACATAAAACTCCACGGAACGTCCAGGAGCTTAAATGTGAAGCATCGGCCATTACAACATCATTATTAATGTACTCTCTCTCTGTGTGTGTGTGTGTGTGTGTGTAACTATAGAGTGCCAATAATTTGGGATTGACCCTGTCATCAGTGCATCCATTCTTTGTTCTTTTGGTTGTTTTATGTTTCAAGTCATATCCATTCAATAAATACACGAATAAATACATAAACTGTTGTGAATCTGATTTGGTCTTTAAGAGAGTCTCTACACTAACTCATCTCTCTGGTCCCTAAAACTCACCTGCTACCCTCAGTGCTTTCAGAACTGATCACACACACACACACACACACACACACACACACACACGCCCCAAATAAAACAAATGAAAGAGTATTGCATTAAAACTTGCGCTGAACACACACCAAGTCCATAATCACCAGTGCAGAACATCACCATAATACAAAGTTAAACACACACTGAAAATACAGAACCAGGAAACACACACACACACTTATGGGATTTAAAAAAAAAAAAAAAGCACACGTTCCAGGTGTGTAAATAAAAAAAAAAAAAAAAACGTCTCCACAACAGTTCCACTTAATTTTGGTCCATTTTAGCGCAAACAAAATTGAAATGTGCAATAAGCGATTTTGATCATTTGTACTAATAACCTGGAAAATCTGTAGCACACAATATATAATAATAATAATAATAATGGTTTAAGTCAAGAAAGTGTCTGATGATGCTGAGGAAAGACCTGCTTTACTCCGTCCACAGCTCAGTCTAAAACCAGTAATGAAACACACAGTACACCTGAAAACAACAGGGTTTTTTTTTTTTCTCCCCCTAATTAGCGATATTGCTCCTGGTCTATTGCGCAACACAACCTGTCTTAACACGACAGCTTTCTAAAATCAATCATTTAAATGTTTAATTTAAGTTTTGTTTACATACGAATTCTGGTTAAATGCTGAATCAATACGGTTCTTGCATTAAGTTGATCGAGCGATGTAATAAATCAGCACGGGCCGGTTGCTTACATGCATTTATTTCGTTAAAATGAACGAATGCGCATTAATGTGATGTCATGAGTCAGTGCCAATTCTACCAGTGTAGGTCCAGGTAGGCGGGGCTTTATGTGCATGAGGGGCGGGCTCAGGGAGTGAATAAAACTTTAAAATCATACGAATCTGGAGAACGTTTCATTACTGACTAGACGAACAGTGAAAGGTTTTTTTGATGCCTCAGCGTTTCGGATTTACATCGAAAGATTGCGATTTCTTTAAAGATTTGACGATAATAATGACTTGATTCAGTTACATATAGAGATTTGTTTGTGTAAACAAATGTCCCAAAATCTTTATTTCTATATGTTTGCATTTGAGGGTTTAAAACGTTGCTGTTCCTCTACTGTTTACACAATAGCAAAAAGCACTGCATCCTGTAGGGTAGAAGCTAATTATGTGCTAAATTTGTTCAGAATTTTGAAAATATTATAGCGAATCAGGATATTTATAAAATCGTGATATTAATAAAATCATGCTACAAATCAAATCGTCAGCCAGATATTATGGTAATATCATATCAGATGATCCCTGGTGTTTCCCCAAACGTACTGAATTTTATGATGTACTGTGTTGGTGATTACTGGCACGTATCTACACCATTAACCCTTTAAAATCCTTTAAAAATGCAAAAAAAAAAAACTCAAACAATCGAAGTAAACCTCGTCCACGAGCACAGACCTGATTTATCGTTTCTTAAAAAAATAAATAAACTAAACTCTTCGTTTCTTTATCTATCTAAAAAAAAAACACAACAACCTGACGCTGAATATTTCTGCATATCTAACATTACACTTGTACAACACGTTCAGGGCGTGTGCGGATAAACAACACGCAATAAAAAGCAAAAAGGGTTGCCAGATTGACATGTTTCAAACTTTCACAATTAAGCAATCAGTCATGAAATTAGAGCAGCGCTTAGAAGAATAGATAGTGCTTTGGGATGAAATGGATTTAGACATGGCATCAAACTGGCAACCCGATGGGCCATCACCTTAGTCACGTCCCTGGGACACAACGTGGGGCGACGCGCGCGCACACACACACACACAATCACAATACGTCTAACAAGATCCAATAGAAATGCACACTTCTGCACAAAAACACATCATCACATACCTATACATTAAAACTTGGCTGACACACACACACACACGCTCAGAGCAGGCCGTCTAGGTTCTTCTCCGCTGTGTCCTTGTCCCCGTTGGTGCCGCTCTCCTGAGGACTGTAATTGTTGTGATAATCCTGCAGAATGGTCACAATGTCATGATGACCGAAGTGTACAGCCTCGTCCATGGGAGTGTTCCCCCACCTATACACACGCACACACACAAAACGGTAAAGCATTTGACTTGAATATGTTATGGTTGCTATAGCAACCACTCGTTCACAGGGATTTGTCCAGGAGACCTCACCTGTCTTTGGGAACGGGGTTCACCTTACACGCCTCGAGAAGAAAGCGCACAACCTCAGAGTGACCTGCGAAGCACACAATCACACACACACACACACACACAAAACACTGAACAAAACTCTCTAATAATTGTTTATACATGTAATAAATCCATGGCTTCATTCATATATATTCATGCACCACCAGGGGGCACCGCAAACCGCAAAAAAAAGCTACTTCTGTGGTACAAAATCGATCAGGCCGGTGTTGAGGTTCAGCCAGCAGGGGGCGAGGAGCGTGATAACACTGAGGTGTTGATACCTTCAGCTGCAGCCACGTGGAGCGCCGTCCTGGAGTCGTAGTCTCTCTGCTCCATGTCCATAGAGGACAGAGCAAACCTACACACACACACACCAAGGTTGGGCGCATCAGCGGTGATGCAGGAATGTGAGACAAGTGTGCATGCGTATGTATGTATATATATATATATATATATATATATATATATATATATATTTTTTTTTTGTGTGTGTGTGCATGCGTGTGTGTGTGCGTGCGTGCTTGTGTGTGTGTGCTGCTCACCTCCTCAGTGCAGACACATCCCCCGTGTAGGCAGCAAACAGCAGATTAATAACAGATTTCACCTGGATAAAATAAATATAAAATAAAATATACAGCTAGCACACACACACACACACACACACACACACAGAGGGCAGCTGTGATTGGTAGAGTGATGCGTCACTCACCCGCTCGTCTCCGCCCTCTCGCCGAGGATCCAGCTTCTTAGCAAAGTGACGCAGATTGTCATAGTTGTGGAAGTTACAAAGCTGCACCAGATCCTGAACGAACACACACACACACACACACACACACACACTATCATTTTATAGCCACCCTTTAGTGTCTCCTGGTTTTATTAAGTCACACACTAGGAATGTAAATCATCTGTATAAAGCATAACATACTGTAAGATATAGAGGGGGGGGGGGGAGGGGGAGAGAGAGAAATAAAAAGAGACCCAGATGCATCACATGATGCAAAAGACAGA
The DNA here is from genome assembly GCA_030522415.1 of Channallabes apus. Lineage (NCBI taxonomy): Eukaryota > Metazoa > Chordata > Actinopteri > Siluriformes > Clariidae > Channallabes > Channallabes apus. Next base: position 6,721,660 of record CM060130.1, read on the forward strand.
ATTACAAACACAGACTGTACTAGAGACAGACAGAGAGACAGACAGGAGGGTACCGTGCAGAACTTGATGCCGCGGACGCTGTTCCCCAGTTTGTCCAGAGGAGGAGACCAGCACATGATTCCCATCACGTTGGGGACCACCAACAAAATACCACCTGCCACGCCCGACTTCGATGGTAAACCCACCTACAACACACACACGAAACATGTTACTGTGTATTTCAGGAGTGCGGCCTTCCATCAGGATGAGTAAGTGTGTGTGTGTGTGTGTGTGTGTGTGTGTGTGTGTGTGTGTGTGAGACTCACGTGGAAGGCGAACTGGCCGGAGAAGTCGTACATGCCGCAGGAGTGCATGAGGCTCAGCGTGTTCCTCACGGCCTCTGGGTTCAGCACTCGCTCGCCTGTGATTGGACAGAACCCTCCGTTGGCCAACGTAGCCGCCATCACGCTGGCGCTCTCACACGTCACCTCTATAGAACACAGCTACAAACACACACACACAATAAAACACTCCTATTACTGAGTCTTTTGGCTACTGATGGTGAGGTAACGGTCTCGAGGCTTCATTCAAAGGCTCGTTGCAACTAGATTGCAACATTGCAAACAGCACAATTAATATGGACATGAAGCTGTAAAGTATTGTAATATTGCATTCATCATTCACAGTCGTGTGTCAGGTGTGTGTGTTTAAAAATCCACTGCTCAAGGAGATGTTAATACACACAATCACCATCTCTGAATCTCTGAATATTAAGGTCTACAAATAATGAAGTCCTTCTTCCTTTCTTTTCTTAATTATAAACACAAACAAATTACAACTAACTAACCACTGTGTGGAACATTTAAACAGAATCTATAAATCCACCAGTCAGTGTTGAGGATTCAATACACACATCAATGATTAAAACATACAGAAAATTAATAGGAGGAGAAAAAGAAAATAAAGGTAGATTTAAAAAACAAACAAAAAAAAACCTAGATACAATGACACTAGAGTTTATGAGAAATCGAGGTCATTAATTAAAACCCAAAGATGTTAGGTGCATTTTCCTTCATTTATTATTATTTTGAAATGCAATAAATAAATAAAAGAAATCCTGAATTATAAATTTACAAACAAAAAACTCTAATGCACAGATTTAGTCAGTTTGGTGGGAAACAAACACCGAAAAACTGCAAAGAAGTGCTCACTAACATAGATTTAGACAGATTTGTGAACGATATTTGAGAGTAATGGATCTTTTGTTTATGTAGAAAGTTACAGATCTTTGAGTTCAGCTCATGAAAAATGGGAGCAAACGTAAAAGTGTTTCGTTTATATTCAGTGTATGATTGTTGCATAAATTATTGTCTTTTCTGTAAAAGAATTAAATGAATGCAACAGCAATGAAGTAGTCAAAAAAGTAAGTAAGTAAGTAAGTAATTAATTAATTATTTACTTATTTATTTAAACCAATCAATCATTCTGCCTGACCTGGAAGTAGAAGTCCAGGATAGAGGTCATATCCGTCCCCTCTGGGAAACACTGTACAGAAAGCACAGGGTGCCAATAATTCATAACAGTGTTATAAACTAAACAACATTAAGACATAATCCTAAAATCTGCTTGTACTGTTAAATATAAATTAAAGCCTGGATTTTATTTTTTTTCTCACCTTCTTCTCTTTCAGGTAGTAGCCGATGGCGAAGTTCCGGTCTCCACACATCCTCTCAGACTGAAAACTGGAGCAGACAGAACACACTGATGACACACTGGTGTTTACACATCGCTCAAACACCCAACACAGACGTTTAAACACGAGCAGACGTTTAAAAAGCCATCTTTTAACAAATATTTTAGATTAAATAGATGTGTTCATCTCCTCTTCTTTCCAGATGTTGTGTTATGGTGCTGCTGCTGCCCCATTTACCCCCCCCCCATATCATGTACTGTAGATAGACAGATAGACTTTATTGATCCCGTGAGGTAAATTATCGTGCTACAGCAGCAGGTTACACAAACATTACTGAAGACAGAGTGCAAACTGTCAGTGTATGTATGTGTGTGTAGAGTGACAGCGAATAATAAGATATGTATACGAGTTGCTTTAGTCATCAGTTACATAGCGGTGAGCGGGATGTGCAGTGCTGATTGTTACACTGAATCCGGATCAGTCTGTAAGAGAATGATCTCCGCTGCCTCTGTACGAGATCGTGTAGTGGGTGGGATGGATTTTCCATGATTGACAGGAGGTTGTTCAGTGGTCTGTTGTCCCTCGCCGTCTCTTACCTGTCCAGTTTGTGTCCACTTAGTAGTCCAGCCCTGCGGATGATTTTACTGCTGATCTTGCTGCACCCCTGGCACTGACGCTGCTGCACGATTCTTGCTAAAACGTGACGTGTTTATGTGTAACATGATATACTGTGTGTATCATAAAGACTGAGAGATGCATAAAGGGGGGGTTATGACGAGGATAACGTCTCTATATACACAAGTGAACAAGACCATACTTTTTCTTCTCCAAGTGTGGATTTTGAGGTGGTAAATCTGGCAACCCTTAGTTAATAAATAACAATAATAATAATAAAAAGAAGAACCATTGCTGTAGGTGTTTGTGTAAACCCTGTAATCAGAGACTCACGTCGCGTTGCTGAAGCCCACGTACTCGTTTCCTGACATCTTTTGCAAAAAGTTCATCACCTGCCACAGAGACACACCAGAAACACCGTCAAGAGCTCAGTGTCAGCCTTCACACACACCTTTATTTATTGATTTATTTATGTAGTTATGTGTTTATGTCGTGGGTGTGTTTGGATTCCGTTTCACTCACGTAGTCGAACTTCTCTGCGTTGCTGGCTCCTTGCTGTGAAACACCGACACACCACGAGGCGACTGTTAAAGGAGATTGATTTTATTTCTGGATTGGCTGTGAGACGGTGTGTGGGGAGGATTTACCTTGATGAGCGAGGTGCAGACTATCGCTCCTGCGTTCACCATCGGATTGTGAGGCTTATCTGTCAAACATTATAATCATCGGATTCACTTTCAAATGAAGGGATACTGTACAATGTGTATAAAAACGTGACTGCTACCAATGTAAGGGGTTTGAGAGGTGTGTGTGTACGCGCGTCTGACCGTCCTCGTCGAGAAACAGCTTGTTGAAGCGCAGTCCGCTGGGTTCTTTCCCGATGAAGCGGTGCACGTACTCGGTGCCGTGGTCATGTACGGCGATGGCGTATTTCAGCGGCTTCACACACGACTGCAGGCAGAACGGCACTTTGGTGTCACCCACTGTGTGTCTGCAAAAAATGTTTTTTAATGTAAATTATGCTCTAATTTTGCTGGGATACATCATTGTTACAATTAGTGATGAGAATGCAGCGGCCACCTGATAAAATATGTTCACAAATATTATAACATTTGAATTTGTTTGTTTTTTTTAATTTTGAATTGTAACAAAATCTAAAAAAAAAGAAAAAGACCTAATGTAGAATCAGGATATAAAAGCGTGATACTAACAGAATCACAATACAAATACAGGGTGGACCATAAGTTTCCATACATAGGAAAAATAAGTTATTGTTTTTAGAAACCTGTTAAAAAATTATAATAATTCACCCCTCTGTGTAAAATTAAAACTGCTTGGGAGAACGATTTAAATCTGTCACTATCAGATGATACTTGGAATTCAGTTCTTAAACTTATCAACTCAACCTCCTTATGTGCCGCCACTCTTTATTACAGTTTAAGGTCGTACACAGGGCTCATTTCTCCAAACTTAAACTCTCCCGTTTCTACCCAGACGTTGATCCTTGCTGTAATAAATGTAAAAGTGGAGAGGCGTCTCTTATCCATATGTACTGGACATGCCCGAATTTGGAAAAATTCTGGAGGGGTGTTTTTAAGACCCTGTCCTTCATATTGAATTGCAATCTTGAACCAGACCCTCTGATTGCTCTTTTTGGTGTCACTGGAGAAGAGGGTAAGAGTCTAAGTCCAGCCAAAAAGAGATTGTTATCTTTTGCGACACTCCTGGCCAGGCGTTCTCTTTTATTCAAGTGGAAGGATGCCACGTCACCCACCCACGCCCAGTGGCTCAGAGATATCATGTCCTGTTTGTCCCTGGAGAAGATTCACTACTCAATTCATTACTCAGACTTTAAATTTCAACAGGTGTGGGGGCCCTTCCTTCACTTTTTTCATATACATTTATAGTTTGATTCCTGTCTTATTTAATTACTTGTTTGTTTGTTTTCTTTCCCCTTTTTATTCCTCTTTATTTATTTATTTTTTGCACGTAGAACCAAAAAACTTCCAGCTCCATATTCTTTATTCTTTTTTCTTTTTTGGTTTCTCTCAATGCCTGGCGTTTAGCCTTTCATATCCTTGTAAAACTGGCTTGGAGTCGGGGAGGGACGGGGTGGGAGCTATAGGGTTTATAAGGGGATTATAAAACCTGTATTAAAATATTACATGTTTACCCTGTTTTATCCCTGTTAAAATCAATAAAAATATTGTTGAAAAAAAAAAAAAAAAAAAATTATAATAATTTACAAAAAAAGTAAAAAAAAAAAAAAAAAGAGCCACTGATTTAAATCATACTGTTGGTCGGGTCAGGAATCAGTCGCACGGTTGCAACAAAATTGAACAGAAAACATGGAAGAGCACATTATATGGATAAATTGCTTCTTATAAAAAAATTACCATTTTTCGAAATGTACGGCCCTGTAGAATCGGCTCTGAGGTCTCTGAAGTTAAGATTCGCCTCATAGACCATTTTATATGAGTTATCCTGATTCCATATTAGCGTGTTTATGTATTTATTTTGTTACAATTAAAACTTAATTTAAAAAAATCAATAATAAACAGAGCAATAAATGGATCCTACAGCACATGACTGCAAATGCAAACATACACATTAAAGATAATTTTTAAAGATGGATTTGGGAGTCGATATGCGCATCGCCACATAGAAGAATCACGACGCTAAAGAGAACTATTTTTTCCCCTCTCATCTCTAATTACCAGAGAAATTGTGTTAATTGGAACATGTGATTACATTGTGTAACCAGAGGTAAAGCTAAAGGTTGTGTGAAAACAAAGCTGCTATAGGAAATTAACTAATGTGATTATTTTCCTGTAACACCACACACACAGTGTTTTAGTCAGTGCTTACCTCTGGCCATCAACAGTACAGAGAGACACGGCCCAGAAATCAGGACTGAACTTGGCCAGCTGGGGGATGTAGTCCGCCACCTGCGGCACAACACCACAACATGAACACAAACACTCTTCTCCATCACCAAGATAGCACTATAAAAACAGCAAAAGTCTTAATCACACACACACACAGACTTTAATCACCTGTCCTCCTGAGAGCTTCTTGGCGGTCTCATACAGCTCGTCGATGTGTGACGTAAACGACTGGAAATCAGGAATCACAAACTTCCTCCTGAACGCCTGCGTGAGCAGCACAATGTTGCTCTGGACACATCTACACACACACACACACACACACACACACACAGTTAATAAGAACAAATTACTCTAATGCTCTAAAGAAGTCATTCAGGACACCCTGCACCACAATACAACACTGACAGAACAACAACAACTCGTACAGACGAACACGAACATGACGGGGGGGGGGGGGGGGGGGAGGACCACAATTCAGCACAAATGCAATGATTCAGCATTAAATGTTTCAGTTTTGTTTTGTTGTCATGGTTACATTCGATCAGAGAGAAAAACACAACACTTGTGATGATCTTCTGATGTGTTATGGTTCAGTTTCGACCTGCTGAAGCAAGCAGGACTAAAATACACCCGGCCCGACAGAGATCAGACAGAAGCAGGAGGAAGTGACTCAGCATGTGAAGTCTGCATTACGCCGTGCATCATCAGCACAGCAACACAATACACTCAGGAATAAGTGCACCTCTCACACAGGGGGACGGAGCAAATCCAGGAAAACGGCTAAATCCGATCCCGCGCAGCTGATCGATTCATCGTGATTTTGTACTGGTTTTATTATAGATATGAAGATGGTAACTGTAAACACATCGTACTGTTTCATAAGTAACGTATATTAAACTTTTAGGTGATTTACGGCATGTGACACGAGGAGATAAGTATGCTCCAGTTCCTTTTCCATCAAGGCGGTTCTGGAACTAGTTCAGACCTGATGCTTAATTTCGAATCTGCTCTTTGTCTTGAGACAGAAAAAACGGCGACACTGACACTGGGTCAGAACAAAGAACTGTTGACATTAGGGGCTGGGGGCGGAGCCATCACCACCAAATAAAAGTTTGTGACCGACATCTATAAATAAAAATTGACTCGAAACGCTACAGGCAGATCAAATGCTTTCTAGTAATGATAAAGCCAGGAGAACTGCTCTCAAAGAATTGTTGAAATGTATCATTATTGTTGTTGCGCTTGCCGCTAGCATCGCCAGGAAACTATGGATGTATACAGCGGCATAATGACTGGACTCTCTAGCCCATGGAAAAACAAAGCCAGTTCTGATGAGGTTCACTATAGAACCGACTCTGTACCAGCACTAACATGAACCAGACAAGAACTAGAACCTGGTTCAGTTTGGTGGAAAAGGGCTATTAGTTTTTCAGTACCCTAAATATGAGAGAGATGGAGGTAATTCGACATTTTTATTTAACAAACACGGGTGATTCAAACTGTTCCGCCCTTGTGCAGGTTCCTGTATGCTCGCACTTCCACCGCGCACGCTAGCGGCTTGCTGACCTGCAGGAGCAGCGTTAGATAAAACAGGAGAAAGTAATCACATGCTATAATCTCTGGAGACAGGATCCTGTAATCACAGTGTCTATTATTGTCAGAATCACATGTCAGATGGAGGATCTCAGCTGGAAGCTGTGACTGGACACGCCTTCCTGCTCCGGAATCAAGACAGCCAATCAGAAATCAGCATCCAACATGTCTACTGTATTTAATCACTGCATAAAGTCCGGGATGGATATGTCGTAGACACCCCAACACCCACAGACACACACACACAGACGCACAAAAATGTGAGAGTGCAGTTACTTTTTAAAGTGGTGTCGATCCAGAGATCCATCAGACGAGTTCTTCATTGTGATCTTCAGCATCTCCATACACTCCTTCAGACGAGGATCTCCCGTACGCAGTCCTGTCGATTTTAATGCCTACACACACACACACAAAGAGAGAGAGAGAGATGCACATCATATTTATTGAAAGGCATTCTCACAGATGAAAATTTAGTTGGTTCCTAAAATACATGTCAGAAAGGTTCCAGAACACAGATTAATACAAGAATTACAGAATGTTGAATGATTACTGAAAGGGTTCTAGGATGTGGGATGGGCTCTAGAATATGGACTAATTTTAAATGCTTGCTGAAAATGTTCTAGAATACTGGATGACCATTGGAAGAGTTCTAGAATACAGGACGCTTGTTTGGAAATGTTCTAGAATACTGGGTGGACACTATGAAGATTCTGGAATGCGGGATGCTTATGTGGGAGGTTATGTAGGATGATTATTGGAAGAATTCTACCATGTGTGACGCTGCTTGAGAAAGTTCTAGAATACTGGGTGGTCATTGGAAAAGTTCTAGGATCCTGTCTCCACTTTGGAATGGGGGACACTTGTTGAAAATATACTAGAATACTGAGTGGTGACTCGGAGGGTTCTAGAATGCTTATGCTAGAGGATGTCTATGTGACGTGGGGGTGGCTCTAGAATGGGGACTGATGTTGAATTCTTGTTGAAAATGGTGTTCATTGGAAGAGTTCGAGAAAACTGGGTCCTCTTTGCAAAAGCTCTAGAATGTGGGACGCTTGTTGAGAATGTTCTAGAATACTGTGTGGCCACTGGGAGGGGCTCTAGAATATGGAGTTGAATTGCTGAATGTTTGTTAAAAGGGTTCGAGAATACTGGGTGGTCATTATCAGGGTTCTAGAATGTGGGATGCTTGAAAATGTTCTAGAATACTGTGTGGTCACTGGAAAGGTTCTTGAACGGTGGTTGCATGTTGGAAGCGTTTAACAGTTAATCATAGTTTCTGAAAGATCCTGATTCCAGATATGGTGTATGTGTGCGTGTACAGCAGGTGTTTGTGTGTGTGTGTGTGTGTGTGTGTACCATAGTAAACTTGTGTGCTGGGATTTTATCTTGGCCCTCTGCGATGGTGTAGAAGAGCAGATCCTCCAGACTGGGTAGGATTCCTGCCTTCCTTCTTCTAAAGATAAAAACACACACACAGTTTTCATGTGATAGTGAAACTTTCTGAACTTCTCTCTCAGATTGTCAGTGATGATCGCAGGCGGATCTGTAATAATGTATAGGAGAAAACAGCAGGCTATTGACAGGGTGAGAGCTTTTAGCTAACACAGCCCCGCCCTGGGGGGAGGAGGGGGAGGGGGAGGTTTGGGGGGAGGAACAGGAGGTTGCCACGTCTCACAGAGGCTCGCTCCAGTATAGAGTTTTAGCACCACACCTCACTGAGGCTGAGGGAGAAGACGAGCACGAGCGCAGGAACAGCAGAGGAAGAGTTCTGAAGCAGGACACTCCTCCTCAGAGCTGCAGTGCATTGTGGGAAAGCAGAAGAGGGGGATTACAAGGGAAAGAATGAAAAGGATGAAGCTTCTTTTACTGAGGAGAAACATCCAGAGACACAGCACAGAGAACATCTGTCACACACACGCTGGAGGGGAGCTTAACGTTCTGTATTCTAACAGTTCACCTTCTCAAGGACACGTCCCTCACGAAATCGGCAACCATAGTGATATTGTTAATGCATGAACAGAGGCAGAACCTGTCCACTAGGAGAACGCAGTGATGTCACCACACCCCATGACTAGAACACTCCACAGGGCTTCATCTGAATTCGAGATTCACAGGAGTCACCTCTGAGTTGTAGCCTCTGGATAGGGGAGGGGGAGGGGTCCGAATGTGGGATGTTTAATAAAAGCGTTCTAGATTATGGGATGCTTGTTGGAAGCGCTCTAGAGCACAAGCTAACACAGAATCTTCATTGGTAGGGTTCTAGAGTGCCACATGCTCGTTAGTAAAGGTCTAGACTTTAGAGTTCTTGCTAACCAAAGGGCTCGAGATTGTTGAATGCTCAGTGAAAGGGTTCCAGGGCGCTGGGATATTTCTAACCCTAACCCAGAGTTTAGGGGCCGGTGCCGGTGCTTGTTTTAGGGCACCGGCACCAACTTTTTTCTGTGGAAAAGCGCGGCACTGGTTCCAAAATTGGGAACCGGCACGGGAACCAGAGCAGTGGAAAAGTGGTAAGGGAGTGTGTGTGTTTGGGAACCTCCTCTCAGGTTCACAAACAAACACACAGAAACTCTGCTCTGTCGCGGTAAGGTGCTGGTTAATTTGTTGTTGTCGTTTTACTTTACAGTAGTGATTCCCTTAGTATGCGCTCACGCGAATGTGACTAGCGATGTTCCTTGGGCTGTAGAACGAATAATTTGAGTAATTATTGAATATTAAGTTTGGTTTATGAGTGTTTTGGAATACGAGCCCGCTTCTGGAACGAATGAAAGAGGGGCTCTAGAACATAGGATCTTTTCAGCAAATATACTATTATAGGTTATGTAGAAATGTTGGAATATGGAGGGGCACTGATTAGAAGGGCACCACGATGCAGAATTCTAAATTAAAGAACTAACAGGAGCCTGGAAGGGCTCTAGAAAACTCAGCACATTAGAAAGGTTCTAGAATACAGAAAAAGAAGAGAGTATATCTGTTAAAACTGTTCTAGAGCACAGAATTCTGGTTAGAATGAAGGCTCTAGAATCCAGGACGCTTGTTGAAATGGTGTTAGAACAAGTCTTGAAGTAGAGAGTCTGTTGTATCGTAGGATGTTAAAGGAGTTTCAGAAGGGTTCCGTGCAATGACAGAGTGCTGAACGGGTTCTAGAATGAACCTTGAAGGCTTGTCATATGAGCTCTAAAATATGAGATGTTTGCATGGAACGTGTCAGAAATGTTCTAGAACGTGTAAAGGTTCTAGAAGCTGCAAACGTGGAATGGAAAATGAGCGACAAATAAAACATAAATCAGAATGTGACAAAAAATACTTACAGAACAAATGCAAAGGTGAGCAGCTCGATCATCACAGGGAGAAAACACACACACAGTCAGTGAAACTTTAAATGAGCATGTGGTAAGCACACACACACACACACACACACACACCAGCAGCATCTAAATACAGATGCACAGGATACACTGACCTTCAACAGAGAGAGAAAACTCTGTCTCTTTCTCTCTCCAGGGATGAACTGGAGTGTGTGTGAGTGTGTGTGTGTGTGTGTGTGTGTGTGTGTTTTTTGGAGAGAGAAAGAGAAAGAATGAAAGAAAATGGAACCACTGTGACACTCCTGTCTCGTGCATGACTCGCGGAATCGGGAAAAAAAACGGAAGTGCTTCTGAATATTAATTTATGCTAATTCATCAGCAGTGAGTATTAAAATCACGTGATTTCGCGCCATCCTTAACCACTCTGGTGTTTTCTCGTGTGAACTCCACTGTATTTATAAAGTGTTATAAGGCGCTATACACCTCTGTCTCCTCTATACACACGGTTCCTCTTTTCTTTTATTCGTCACTTTTCATTTCTGTTTATAACGCCGATATTACAATAAGCTCTGGTCACGTGACTAAAACAAGCCGTTTTAGAGGAGACGGTGGAGCTCATTTGCATATGTAAATCAAACGAAAGCGTGCAGATTTCATGTTTTAGGGAAATTTATCATCTTTATGCAAAGCGTTTACGCTAAATTAATATTGTAATAACAGAATAAACACGCACGCATTAAAATAGTAAGGTTTATTGTGATTTTCTGAGGTAAAATATAAGCATCTTTTACACATTTAGCTTTGGCTTTGTAGCAGGGCTGGGTTGAGATAATTTGCATGATAATATAGTTCTTTTTAATTAGAGTGAATAAATGATTTGATGTAAACCTTCATCACAGCCGAACGCACCGGTATTGTATAACTGTACCGTGTGCATCGTGATGTCACTGTTAGCGACATGCTAACGGAACTCCCCGTGTGAATAAACGGCCTTTTCTTTAAAGCATGCTAGCACTGCAGGGCTGATTACTGATCACTCACTTCTCGTTGGCTGCATCCTTGTCGTTTCCCGGGTGACCGGCGCTCGTGCACAGGTACCGTCGGCATCCTCCGGTGAGAGCGCGAGCGCCCGTCACCGGAGCGACCGCGTCGCGAGCGGCTCGTGACGTCTCTCCGCCGCGCAGTAACACCGGACGCCCCTGGCGCGCTCTGAGCAGCTCCTTTACCGCTACCGAGCACCTCAACCGCAACATGTCTCGGGAAAGTCTCGTGCCCGCTCCCGGGATTCACTGTTAACGCGACCGGAAATCAGGAGACTCTGTATTAACTCTGAGAACGTTATCCGGGATTTAAAGCCCTGAGCTCGGCTGGCCCCGCCCCCGCGGCGCTCGGGACGATCTGACTGTCACGCAAACTGCATTCCTATTTGCTGATTGGCTGAATCAGGTGTCACTCAGCAATAACGCGGAAACGCAAAAAAAGCGAGAGGTGAAAAGATAAAAAAAAAAACGGCGTGATGTGAGGAGTCGAGATACATTACAGATAACATAATTTATTGTATAGGAAATTTGGTATATATATATATATATATATATATATATATATATATATATATATATATATATCTGAAAGGGTTATCTGGGATTTAAATCCCTGAGCTCGTGTGTGTATGTCTGTGGTGTATTTCTGTGTGTCGTTGTATGTGTGTGTGTGTGTGTGTGTGTTGTATGTACCCTGTGTGTGTGTTTGTGTGTGTGTGTTAAATCAATGTAACATCTTCATGTTTCATGGTGAATATTTGAAGGCTAAATTAATTTAGTCTAGCCCAGTCCAAATAATTAATAATAATACATTTTATAAACCTGTTTTGTTTTTATGATATTTCTTCTATAATTCTTCCACATTTAAACCTCAGATTTGGTGCAGGTTGTACTAATGGAGCAGAAACGCTCCTGATCAGAAGCTCCTCTGTGAGATGGAGGTCATGAGGAACTCTGCAGGAGAGGGATCTCATGCACCTGTACAGTACGCAGCAACTCAGGAGCTATTTTTACACCGGGTTTGATCAGGACAGATCAGATGTGAGCTAGATCTGTGGATCCGTGCCGCTCCGCATCACATAGCTGTTAGAGAACACGTCCTGAATCAGTACAGAGGCAGAGGAGGAGAGACAACAGTGTGTGGGGGTTTCTATTAATATCTCGCAGTGGAAGGTGTACAGTATATGCTGTGTGTAAGGGACAGTATAGTACACAAACAAGCACACCATTTGTGTGTGTGTGTTGTGGTGTGACATGAGTGAGAGTGACCTTAAAACAAAACAGCTGTACTGTGATCATCTCATTATTTCTTTACATTTAAAAAAGTCTCAGGTATCGGGTTATGGCGATATAGAAATTGAAGATAATTAATGGAAGATAAAGAAAACGTATTTCTCTGTAATGCATCTGGGGTGATGGTAAAGCTCTAGCCCCGCCCCAACACGCTCTGGTTTCCATGGCGATGTTAGTCCTGGCTGTCCTATGGGATATTCTGTAGACCCTCAAGGTGTGTACATGTCTACGTGCATGTTCCTATGCATGTGCAGTGATATTATATTCTCTACCCTGTACATTATTCTACTGCAGCCTGTACTGTACGTAGTTTATAAACGTTTATAGTTTGGACAGTTAGTACCTCATGTGACGGTGAGATTTGGTGCAGGTTGGGAAAATGGCACAGAAATGCTGAGTGATGTCACCAACCTGATCTGCAATACACATTTAGGGCTGTAGTCAAGACTACAAGACAAGAGATTAGGACTAGACTCAGTCGAGATCAGGTCAAGACTGAGTCCTTATGAGGTAAATACTTTTTTATATTAACCACAGAACATCAGAGAGGTCAGCCCCTGTTCTCACTTATGTTATCACAGCAGTAAACAATCATTGCCATAAGAACCTATTTAAATAAGAAATCACAAAGAAGCATAAACTCCTCCATCCTGAAGATTTTGAATAAACTCTTATAACTTCACCTCTGACTGTCACGAAGCGCTGACACTGGAGATGTTATGTTGCATAAACATATCCTTATAGAGAAGCATTGTTAACACCTTCTGACCAATCAGAATCCAGAATTCAACACCACTGCAGTTTAAACAATAGTGGCATAATTTCCTGTTTGTGTGTGGAATAGGAAGATTACAACAAATCAACCAAGACAGAACTTTATCGATAACCGGAGCAGGAAAACAATCTATTGAAACCAGTCTCAGAAAAAATGGATGTTTGTCGAGCCAATTTTGTTTCAGCATCAAACAAAACTGTCTGGTCAGAATTTATTGGAAATTTAATGCCAGTCCTTCGGTAAATGTCTGAAGATAAATCTGCGGCATAAATTAAATCAACATACTCAATATGTTGAGTAGAAGTGAAGTTATGCAGCCAGCTGTCCATTTTGTCCTTTGCCCTTGCGGTGGGCGTGGCTATACACATCACTCAACAGAGTCAATCAATGTGATAGTTCTCCCTAAATACACAGAGTATGTGGAAGACACAGAAATGACCGTAAAGCCCCTACAAAGCGCCCAGATTCTCTCCAAATACAAACAAATACGCGACACCGCATGGCTAACTCCAAAAAAATAAGGATTTTGTAACAATGAAAACTAAATCTTCAAACATGAATGGACAGATCATTGGCTGTTCATTCTTCCTGCGGGAAATTTAAACTAATTTGTCTCATATATTCCCAAACACACACAGGTCGTTAAAGCAAACATATCTACAGCAGTCCGATGTGAGGGCGTGTAAAATACCTGAACTGAGAGCGCAGTGTTATGCGCTAAAAATCTAAATGTTGAGTAAAAGTGATGTTATAAACAGTTATGTGTGGGATTTAATAATCTACTTTAAAATAAGCTACTAATGCGCTACTGTCTCAATGTAAACAAACACCTGCACCAATAGATATTAATTAGAAAAGATTTTTACTGGGATTAGTTCATATTTTCACTTTGGCTGAAATAACAACGCTGAAGTGGAATAAGTGAATTTTAACACTTAAAAAACAGAGTCGTTTTAAGACAAAACTTCATCTTTATCTGATTTCTCATCTGTGATTCTCTCTCTGATTACCGAACAGGGAGTGTATTTGTCTGACCACCAAAGAAGGACAACTTAGTGTAAACAAGGCGTAAGATACTCAACCTTACAGAATGTGATTTATTTGTATTAATAAGTTAGACAGAGAGTTCTGCTGTACAGAAAGACAGATAGACAGATGTACGTGAGCTTCAACCTGAAATAATAATAATAATAATATCAATGATTACATTAAAGATCAGCAGATTATTTTTGTCTGTAACATTTGAACTTTTTCTACAAAATCTTCAACCATCAATGATGCGTACTAACACTAGTTTGAAGCAATTTCCCTTTGGGATTAATAAAGTTCTTTGAATCTTGAATCTTCTTTGAAAATAAAAATTGAATAAATAAATGAATAAATAAATGGTAGATGAATGAATACACTGATGGTGTTTTCAGAGTTTATGATAACACTCAGTAATCAGATGTCGTTCTTTACATGATATTGAACCTTAAAACTACAGAAATACAGAAAATAACTTAAAAGCACGTACAAACCCAGAACACAGCAGGTGTATGTGATATGGACTTTTATATTAATATAATAACACAGTAATCATTGCTAATTAACAATAACAGCTTGTTCTTTTATCCTGGTTTTATTATGATAAAATGTGCGTATTGTGATTTGTTTGTTATTATTGGCACACACCTAGCGCAGCTGTTAAAAATAAATTCTATTAAAAACAGAGTCCTTCATGATCAGTGCTTAGTTAAACTGTGTGTGTGTGTGTGAGCAAGCTTTGGTCATGTGGAGCCCTCCAGAGACAACGCCCTGTCCTGCAGGGTGTGTGATCCATTGGGAGAATCTTCAGCCTGCGCTGTGCTCCCTCGAGACCCGGAAGAGGAGCTCTCATCCTGCGGGTGTGGCTCAGGACGGTTATCTGGGTCCTAAAGAGAACCAGAGCAAATGTGTTCTAAACAAAATCAACAACAACAACAACAACAAAACAAGCTCATTATCAAAAAGGTGAAGCACGGTGGTGGCAGCATCATACGTTTGGCTCCTTGCTTGCTTTCTGTCTCTGAAAAGTTTCACTTCACCAGTGGGTGCAAATACTTATGCAATCACAATTTTTTTATTAGTAAATTATTTCCTTGTCTTTGTGGTTGACTATCACCGACTGCTCTGTCTAGACTCAAAGTGGGGGGGGGGACACGCAAGACACTTACCTCGCTCCTTCTGATGAAAGCATGAAAAGACACAGACAGAGAACACGTACATGAACACACTAAATACCGGCCCAGGCGAGGTTACCCGTGATGCCCAGCGGTACCTGTAGGGGCTGGATCTCGGTGAGTGTGTGTGACTTCCTCATGATGATCAGGTCTCTGATCTGGACCAGGGCGAAGGCCACGGTGACCCACGGCGACACGCTGAGCGCCCACGCGGGTTTGGCGCCATCCTCCTGCTCCTCCTGGTGCCGGGTTTTGCGGACCGGGGGTTTAGGCTCCTGGTGTGCGTTCGGGGTCACGACCTCAGAGTTGGGCATCAGGTCTATGGTTGCTATGGGGACCGGGCTGGAGGGGACCGGGATGTTCTCAGCCAGCATCTGATCCTCTGTAGGGGCGAGAGAGAGAGATATCGGGTTGGACCGGTAATCGGATCGGGTCGTTAATGAGCCCTTAACGAGACGACCCACAATGCACTGTAATGTGACACGCTGTAGCGAGCTGGAGACGGAGCTGGGTACGAGCACTCGGGTTACTGCGTTCAATAATTAGTTTACTCAGTTACCGAGGTGTTTGCTGAGCACACAGACAGACAGCTGGTGGGAAAGTAATTATAAAAATATATATATTAAAAAAAGCAAATAAACAAACAAATAAGAGATATTTGGAGGCTGTGCTTAGACTGATGTGTCATTGTCTCACTCAATTCCTTTATCAATCTCATTTTATCTCTCCATGTTTACTCTCTGAACAAAAGAAACTGCAAAAATAAAAACATTAAGTAACAAAACACAAAAATCCCCCGTCACTCAGGAGGAAATGAAAATGGACTAAAACTGAAGAGCGGGACAGACTGGGAGTTCTTTTACTAAAAAAAAAAAAAAAACCACACAGTAAATATGTAAATACACATGACACATGAGAAAAAGTGAAAATATGTAAATATACAAGTTTAACGTTTCTTTAATAAAGTGTGTTAATCTCTCTCCCTCTCTCTCTCTCTCACTCACTCACCCACATCCTTGTCCTTCTCTGTGACGCTCTGGATGAAGGCGAAGAGCAGGAGGATGACAAGCGAGGTCATTCCGATCCCCCTGAACGTCTCGGCGGGTCCTGGGCGCATACACACACACACACACACACACACACCACAACATATTTACTACAAATTCTATCATTCTAAACCCTGCTCTTTCCTTTTTCTTAAACACAAGTAAAAAGAATCCCGTGCTGTTCTGCCTCAGTGCCTCAGGAAATAAACCTCTCACACTGACTCAGTTTAAAGTTAATTAGAGGTAGATGCCTCCTCCACAGAGAGGAACGTATGGGATTCGTACCGAAGGAGTTGGCCAGGATGCCCCCCAGCATGGCGCCACAGCCCCTGCCCAGGCCGAGGTGGAGGCCCTGTAGGATTCCCTGAGCCGAGGTGCGGAGGGCGGGGGGGACGGCGGCGCTGAGGTACGAGATACACGCCGCCCAGACTGCAGCGTGCGTCACACCTGCAACACGCACACACACACACAATGAAACCTGTACATTCCTGAACTCGATTTAACATTCTTAAACACACACACACGATGAAGCAGTGATTAGAATGTTGTGTAGATCTCGGTATCAGCCATCACTGTCTGTATTACTAGGACTGTTTTTGTGCACACGCTGCGTTTTAAACGCACAAAGCTGTGACCAAAATATCTCTAAACATCTACACCGTGTGACTCTGCTGAATGAGTTCTTTTAGAACTGTACAGTCTGCATTTTTGTGCCAGAGATAAAGAGTGTATTAATGTGACTCCAGAGTGAGAAAGAGAGATTAGACGTATATCAAGTGCTATATTTTAACACCATGATGTCAAACACTCGTCATAAACGGCCATAACAAATCCATAATCAATAAACTCTGCAACTAATTTAGGAAAAACTAAATCCAAGAACAAAATCAGGAAATAAAAACGAAATTAATCCAGTAAATCATACATAAAAAAAAAAAAAAACGAGGATCAATTTACATTGCAACAGATCCGGATTCAATAAATCCAACTACGAATTCTGCTTAAACACTACTGACCAAACCAGAATTTATAAAAATCTATAACAAAATTTATTAAGATATCTTCCAGTCTCCAAAATTTCACACTGGAAATGAGTTAGTTTAAGCTCAAACAACACACCGACTAACAACAATTAGTTATGGAAATCAGTCATTACAAAAGTCAGTCTTTATTACTGTTCTCATGCACACACACACACACACACACACACACACACACTGTACTGTAAAGTATTACTGCTTTACCCTGCAGCACCTCCATAGGCAGCACCGTCCAGGCGTTGGTCAGGTACGAGATGTACAGATAGCGAGCCGTATTACACGCCAGGCCGATATACAGCACCCTGACACACACACGCACACACACACACGTGTAAAAATACAATAGCCAAACACTGTATAGCATAAAGCACTGTTTCATATAATATTTATATCCTATCTGTCTCTCTCTCTCTCATACACACATGAAAAACAAACAAACAAACAAACAAACAAACAAACAGGCGGACAGAAACTCAAACCCTCAAGCGACGGAAATGGATCGGAAAAAACAAGGCGAGCAGAAAGACAAAAAGACAACAGACTTTCGGACAGAAGCGAGAGACAGAAGGAAACACAGGACAAGGACAAGCAGGCAGACAGTTTCATTAAAAAGATGATAAGAGCAACGTGGAACAAGAACTACAGACAGAAATACAGACTGGGAGAAAGAGACAGACAGACAGAAAAACAAGCAAGGAGAGAGAAAAGGGAGCTATGAAGATAGAGAGATAGGGGAAGCCAAACACATCAAAAGTGGGACGAAACCGTGGCACCCGACTGAGCCGCTCCGGGCGGACCAAATATCTACGCGGCCCAGTGGAAAATCGCAGCTCGACAATCTGGATAGCGCAGAGATGATCTGGTTTATTTGTGCGGCCCGGTGGATCGCGCAGCGCGGACCAACTTGAGCAGCGCTGCTCGAATCACAAACCTGCGCGACCCACTGGGCAGCGATGCGCGACTCTGACAGAAATAGACCGCGCCGACCATCATATTACATTTTATCCACAATTTCCCGCTGTAGTTTAGAATGCACAAAGTGGAAGCAGTTTTTTTTCATTCTTAGGCTATAACGAAATTGGCAGACATTATGAATTATGAATTATAAATTTATTATGTTTATTTTTCCTTATATGGAAACGGCAGTGTTTGACGACAATTTATTTAAAATGTCAGGACTGTTTAATATTGTTCCGTTCCGAATTGTTGTTTCGTCCCACTTTTGATGTGTTTGGCTTCCCATAGAGAGAGGCTAGATATGCAGCTAGTTCAGCAGAGAGACAGGTAAGGTGTGTTACAGACAGATAGAAAGAATATTAAATAATGAAAGGTTTTATAATAAATTAATGAAATAGAAGAAGTTGAAACCGGAGATACTGTAAGCAAATAACACTATAGTGAGCTTATCTCTCACTAACCTCATAGTAACCTTTCACTGACCTCTCACTGACCGCATACTGACCTTTCATTGACATCTCACTGACCTCATAGTAACCTTTCACTGACCTCTCACTGACCTCATACTGACCTTATATGCCCCACCAGCTCGATCAGTTTGTGGCTGGTGAAGTACGCGGCGAGCTCGGACACGTGGCTCAGGATGGAACACACCCCGAACAGCGTGGGCGTGCCGTTCAGGTCCTGCAGGTGCCAGTAGAGGAAGGTGAAGACGAAGCCGTATCCGAAGCCCATGAACCAGGCGACGAACAGCACGGTGCTGTAGCGCACGCCGCACAGAAGACGCAACAGCTCCATGTAGCGAAACTCCTGACCGCCGGGCTGCGCTGCGCCATCCATCCCGCCCGAGGAACCCTGCTCAGTCTGGCTTCCTGCCTGCCCTCCAGGACGCCGCACCTCGAACCGGAACTGCGTGGCGATGACCAGTGCCGCCGCCATGAGCACGCCGAAGACTATGAAGGCGATCTGGTAGTTCTTCAAGTTCTCCGAGCAACCAGCGTCGCCATCCGTGGGGTAAACATGGGTGTGGTCAATCCAGATGCCCACTGAGAGCATGGCCAACCCCCAACCCAGAGAACCCCACATCCTCTGTAGCCCGTAGCGGTCACGGTGGATACCCAGGTACTGCAGGGTCATCTGAAGAGGAAAAAAAACAAACAAGGTATGCGGAGAAATTAGCTTTAGAATTTCCAAATTATGCAAAGAAATAAAAAAAAAAAAAAGAAAAGCTAATCAGGTCCACAATAGACTGCCCACACAAGACAGAATACCTAGACCGCCTGATGTTAACTATACGCACCGTGTCTACGATGGTGACTGCGGGCGCGCTGAAGAACTCGCCGATGATGACGACCAGCAGGATGAGGAGGAATATGGCCTGCACTTGGTCGAGGTTGTACTCAGGGATAAATTTGGGTGGTGTTGAGGTGGTGGTGGTGGTTGTTGGTGTGGAGGTGGAGCTCATGTTATCAGAGGTTGTGGGTGGTGTGTGTGTGGTAAAACTCTGAGCAGGTCCTGTAGTCATGGTCTGGAGACCTGTAGCCACGGAAATGCTAAGATTAGTGTCTCGCTGGAATCTGCGCTGTGAACTGAACGCTGACTCCTGATTGGACGACAGCTGGGACAAACCAGAGACGAGGCCAATCAGGTCTCTGCGCTGCCTAGAGCTATTCGCTGATGCACTGGGTAAAACTGTTGCTCCTGTTCTACTGGGTGACGGTACAGGTGGAGTTACAGATGGCGCTACAGGTCCGTTAGTTAAGACAGTATTTAAGGTAGATGTCATGTTGGTGAACGCTACCACTGGTGATAATGTCATGTTGGTGTTGGCTACAGTTGTAGCCAAAGTTGTAGTTGTGATGATCTGGTTCTCTGACCTGCAGGTCATCAAAGCCGGTTTCACGAACCCGATCCCGCAGTTAAACACCAACCAGCAGAAAACAGAGAACAGCAACACGGCTTTGCCCTTCCTATACCGGTCAGCCACGATGCCCCAGAAGGGGGCGCTGCAGAACTCGATAAAATAGCGGATCCCCACCACCAACCCGGACTGGAAAGGCTTCATCCCCAGCTGCCTATAGAACACAGCTAGCAAAGGGTGCAACGAGCCGTAGGCAGCATAGAAGAAGAAGTAGAACACTTTGGAGACCAGAAGGTCACGGTTGATCCGGAGGAAGACGCGCTCACAGCAGCCCAGCTGGCGCTCAGAGAAGGGGCTGGGTGGTGTTTCTGGGTCAGGGTCACCAGGTTCAGGCGGGGGTAGAGGGGCGGGGTCACCCTGGCGGACCTCCAAGTGGAGGCGTTTAAAGTCGTCAGAAATAGCTTCATTCCGTTTCAGCTCCTCTTCGTCGTCCTCGAGGATGGCCATGCGGTCGTCGTGCGCCATGACGACGGATTCTTGAAGAAGCGTGAAAACAAAACATGATGTATGGTTTCTGATTACAAATGTATCATTAAACAGAAAAAAAAAGTCATGTAGAACCAAAGATATCATTAGTTGTAAAAAGAGTCATTTTACCGCTATGAGAATAGACGACAGAATAGCGTCGTCAAAAAATCTTTAATTCGCACAAATACTCATATTATTATTACTATTATTATTATTATTTTATACAACTGAAAACATGTGATTTGTACATGCTCATGGTATTTCTTTGCCTATGGGAACCAGGACTTCAGACTGGAGAAGCTATTGCACAATCGTGTGGCATTGCGAATACCGCAGAAAACCAGATGTTAGAATAGAGTTTACTTCTTTTTTTTATTTTGGTATTAATGTTTAATCTTTGTGTGTTTGTTTGTTTGTTTGTTTGTTTGACAACAATTTAAAAAGGTCTAATCATGAATAAAAATCTGCCTAGACAACATTGTTTTCTATATTGGATTCTTTGGATAAGAATAAATGTTTTTTTAATATTAATCTTTAATTAAGGTTGTGTTTGTGTGTGTGTGTGTGTGTGTGTGTGTGTGTGTGTGTGTGTGTGTGTGTGTGTGTGTTTTATAACAATTTGTTTAAAAAGTCTGATCATTAAATCAATTAAATAAATAAATGAAATATCTGCGGATATAAGGAAACTTTTTCTTTTGTTAATGTTTATGTTAAAATTTTCAATTGTATTTTATATATATATATATATATATATATATATATATATATATATATATATTTTTTTTTTTTTTTTTTTAATAATTTAAATCTGTAAATAAGGTTTAATATCTGTGTGTGTGTGTGAGACAGTTTTGTTTGTATAGTTAAAATTAAATAAAAGTATTATTTTACCATATATTTCACACTGCGCTGCACCCATGTTTTTTGTGACGGTTGTGATCACAAACTCATCTAGTCGAAGATGAACCAATAATGTCTATATGAAAATTATTTTGGCAAAATAAAGCTTAGCAGCTGAAACATTTTGTCATGAGAACCTGCAGGCTGTGTTTCTAGCTTTCTAGCACACTTAGTTAAAGGTGAAGGAATTGGGGTTGTCATGGTAACGCTGTAAGAGAGAAAGCGATTTCAAAACTTGTGGTCGAATTTGATGTTTGTTGAAATTTGACAATTAATTATCCTTAAACAATCAGTTGAACTGACTCGGTGGAGATACAGTTTTGCTTGAGTTGATTAGAAAGCAGATCACCTGAGTGGGACACGTCTTAATTCAGGACAGCCGTGGCTGAAAATTTTGTCAGCGCTACCATCGGTCCTGTGTCATGTCAACAGTAAAGCCTCCTGAGACCAATCTTGTGTGGTGTCACTTTTCAGCTAAGGCAGTGGGCTCACTCGCAATTTTCAAAATTTAAAAAATAAACTTATCACAACTACCTAAGAACAGTTGTCATAACTAAGTGTCTCAGGGAACAAAACATCCAGGAAACTTCCCATCAGTCGGGGTGTGGACCAGAAGGTGATTGACAGCATGACAGGGCGAATTGCAGAGGTCTTTAAAAAACCTTGTAAAAACTCCAACTAGACCAAAGTTTTGAATGAATTAATATTGTATTGTTGGCCCAATTTCTTAAAGTGGTATTTATTGAGGTAACATTGAGTTCTTCAAAACATTGAACATTAGGCTTCATGTTACCGCACTGTAGAGGAGTTAGGAAGCTAAACTTTCAATAACAATATCTATCCTTTCCCCACTTTGCATTGACTTTTGCCGCGTGAGCGTCTAGCTACTGTAACAAGAGCTCAAGAAAAACCCAGTTAATTAACAGTTAAGAAGTAGTGGCACTTTAGTACTGAGTTAAGGGATATAAAATCTGCCAGAGTCGCTAAGGCTCATCTACGAGTGTTATATCTGTTCAATTATTTGTATGAAAACCGAGTAAATATCCAGTTAATTTCAAACATCACAGAGGGTTAGGGCACTGAGTTACTGATCGCTGGGTATCAGAGGTGTCAAGTAACGAAGTACAAATACTTCGTTACCTTACTTAAGTAGAAATTTTGGGTATCTATACTTTACTGGAGTAATTATTTTTCAGCTGACTTTTTACTTCTACTCCTTAAATTTTTAAGCAATTATCTGTACTTCCTACTCCTTACATTTTAAAAATAGCCTCGTTACTCTATTTTAAAAATCAGAACGCGCAACCCTCCCCCCGGTCGCATGGTAAGAACGCGCATTACAGATCCCCCCCCCCCCCCCGGTCGCATGATCATAAAGCGAGACCATACTGCTTTTTTCGCCCCTCACGGTACTTTTACTTTTATACTTTAAGTAGTTTTGAAACCAGTACTTTTAAACTTTTACTTAAGTAAAAAGCTTGGGTTGATACTTCAACTTCTAAAGAAGTATTTTTGAACCCTAGTATCTATACTTCTACTCAAGTAATGAATGTGAATACTTTTGACACCACTGCTGGGTATTGAGTCGGCGGTTCAGCTCCACCAAGGTGCCACTGTTGGGCCCTTGAGCAAGGACCCTTAACCCTATATGCTCCAGGGGCGCTGTATCATGGCTGACGCTGCGCTCTGACCCCAGTTACGCTGGGATATGCGAAGAAGAAATTTCACTGTGCTTTATTTGTACATGTGACAAATAAAGGCTTAACTAACTAATGTAATTACTCCTGAGAATGAGAAAGTAAAACCCTTGAAGATGTAGCTTTAACATATTATTAGAATTCCAGAAACAGTCTTTTACACTCTATGGTGCTACAGTATATAGCTCTACAAACACTTGAGCAGCAGACTTTGTGAGAATGTAATATCTCTGTCATTCTCAAAACTTTTCGCCCCGCCTGTGTGTGTATGTATTCAACATGACTCAATGTTAAATTATGACGTAATGGTTAATTAGGACAGGGATGCGCTTTGTGTTCTTGTCTAAAAAGCAACGCAGTAAACAGGCGTGACGTGGGTGACGCCGCTGTGTTTCGCGCGCGCGACACATTCGCGGAAGAGGAGCGTCGGTCGCGCGCACTTACGCACTGCACAGTATGCGAGGACAGGGACGTCACCAACAGCTGGGTCGCCATGGCAACGCCGGCAGCCGGACACTAGCGTACTACAGAGTGCGGGTGCGGAGTGCGCAGAGACCCGGGCGGTGTAGGGCACTAAATCCTGTCCAGGAGGGTTTTATATCACCGGTGTAACTCTTTACACTACCAGGAAGTAGTTTAAAATCTGGTTCAGGGATTATATATTAGTAAACAATGATGTCAGGTATTAAATAAGGACAGTTTAAAGTCTAAAAATGAAAGGTGTGTGTATTTTTACACTATAGTTTGTGTTGTGTATAGTTTGTGTCTCCGTGTCTCTCTGTCAAAGAGTTACCTCAGGCTGGGGGGTGAGACAGGTCCCGGTGTCCTCCACTCACGTCTCATCCGCAGGTGAGAGATTTCAGCTCCGAGCTGCTGCTGCCATGTTACACCGGGTTCACACACACACACACACACACACACACGATGTTTACCTTACCACGTGTCTAATCATCACCCCTTCCGTCCCAAAAGTTAAACCCCAGCAGCTCTAATGATCTCTCGGTCTCACTCCTCACGCAGTTTCCGGTCTGTACCGGGGAGAGACGGCGATCACCTGCGCGCGGGCGGCGCGGAAAGAGCAACTGTCACATAGGCGGGGCTTGGACCAGGAACAAAGACACGGAAGTAGCCGGTGGGTGGAGCGTAACGTGTCACCTGTTGCTACAGCTGCTGCTAATGTTAATAATAATAATAACAATAATAATAATAATAATGTCAACCGTAGTTACTGTATTATAATTAAAATAAGTTATTTTCATAAAAAATATACTAATACTACTTATAATAATAATAATAATAATAATAATAATAATAATACAGGTGTAGTGATTTATTACATACAGTATATTATTATTAATACTATAGTACTTTACTATATAGTTACTCCTAATACTACTACTACTACTACTAATAATAATAATAATAATAATAAAAGTAATAATAATAATACAACAGTAGTTACTGTATTATAATTAAAATAATAGTTATTTTCATAAAAAATATACTAATACTACTTATAATAATAATAATAATAATACAGGTGTAGTGATTTATTACATACAGTATATTATTATGAATACTATAGTACTTTACTATATAGTTACTACTACTACTAATAATAATAATAATACAACAGTAGTTACTGTATTATAATTAAAATAATAGTTATTTTAATTCAAATTGATACTAATACTACTATATATTATGAATATATATATATATATATATATATATATATATATATATATATATATATATATATATATATATATATAGTTTTTGTTGTAAAAATTATACTACTACTAGGTTTCTTGCCAGCCATGCAGAAGGCCCGGGTCCGAACCAATGGGTGAGTTGCGCCAGGATGGGCATCCGGCATAAAACCTGTGCAAAGCTTGTTCAATCCCACTAATACTACTAATACTTCTTATAATAATAATAATAATTATAATAATAATAATAATAATAATATACAGTTGAAGTTATAAAAAGAATACACCTACTACGAATATAATATTTCATATATAATTATATGAAGAATATATGTATGTGTTTTTTTCCTAAATATAGGTTTTATATATATCTCATTATATATATATATATATATATATATATACACAGTATATACTATGTTTATGAACATGTTTAAATTCATCCACCAACTATTTCCATGTTTGTTTGTTTGATTCCATTTGAAGCCCCGCCCACATATGGCAGCTGATCACCTGAGCTCCATACACACAGGTGAACTTTGGCAAATGCACCAGGAAATACCTTTACAGAAAGAAGAAACCTACAGAGTACAACATTTTAAAAATATTTTATTCACATATAATACTAATTTTATTTTTTTGGGCATTCACAGTCTGACAAATCAGTTGCTAAGTCACAAATCAGTTACAAATCTCATCTGAAGACAAACGGACATCACATCAACTTTAATTTTATGTGCGTTATAAATATTATTTTACTTCATGTATGTACAACATATTTTCCTTTAAGTAGTATTTCATGCAAAACATAATATTAGATATGAGGAACTCCCGTGCTCCAAAAACTATCCTGAAAGGGAACTAAACACTTCTGTGTTTTAAAAATTTTTTATTGCAGTGCCCAGGACTCAAGTGAACACTCACTTACTCACACACTCACTCATTGTCTATACCGCTTTATCCTGTATTCAGGGTCACTGGGGACCTGGAGCCTATCCTAGGAGGCTTAGGGCACAAGGCAGGGTACACCCTGGGGAGGGTGCCAATCCATCGCAGGACACACACATATACATTCACTCACATACCCATTCACACACTTTGGGCAATTTGGGAATGCCAATTAGTCTAATTTGCATATCTTTGGACTGTGGAAGGAAACCGGACGACTCGGAGGAAACGCACCAAGCACAGGGAGAACATGCAAACTCCACGCACACAGTGACGGGAATCGAACCTGGACTCTGGAGGTGTGAGGCGTATTCATAAAATTAAAACATGATTTTTAAAATAAATTTTTAGTACATGTGAGTGCAGTAGAAAGAGGTATTTGCGAGAGAGGTATTTTATAGATTGAGGTTCTATTTATGTACATTTCTTCTCAGGTTAAAATGTACATCCAGTTTTTTTTTGTCGTATTTGTTGATCTGGGGGCCAGGGGTAGCTCAGTGGTTAAGGCATTGGACTATGGTTCGGGAAGATCCCAGGTTCAAACCCCACAACCACCAAGTTGCCACTGTTGGGTCCTTGAGCAAGGCCCTTAACCCTCAACTGCTCAGATATGTAATGAGATAAAAAAAATGTAAGTCGCTCTGGATAAGAGCATCTGCCAAATGCCTAAATGTAAATGTAAATCTGAATGATCTCCTGCATCCTGCATGTTTCTTCTCAGCTCTGTGAGTCGCACGAGACCTCGCTGACCTCCGTCCAGTGCTTCCCTTTATTTGATTTCTTCCTCTTTTTCTCAGCCATGATGATGGCGGCCACAACCGTAATCATCACGGTGACGGTGATGATGAGTACGGTGACCGTTTCGGCGAAGCACAGCTCATTGTCGACGTCACGCAGCGGGTATCCGCGCAGCTCCTCAGGCATGTAGCAGCTCAGGTTGTTGTAGTCGTCCAGCTGCAGCCTGTGGACGCTGTGAACTTTGCGGAAAACCCGCTGCAAATCGCAATCACAGTCCCAAGGGTTCCCACGGAGGTGAATGTGCGTGCTGCGCGTGTCCAGGCTGAGGAAGGCCTTGAAGTGCACATGTGAGAGATTGTTGTAGGTCAAATTAAGCAAAGCTAGGCTGGTCAGTGGAGAAAAGACGCCGACCTCCAGGTGGTTGATGTTGTTCTTGCTCAGCCCAAGTTCCTCGAGGTTCCTCATCATGGAAAAAACCCCATTTTCAAGATTGTTGATGTTATTGTTATCCAAGAACACGCGGCGTAAAGTGCTAAGCGAGCTGAACGCCCTCACATTGATAGAGTTGATGTGGTTGTTGCGCAGGTCAAGCTTCCGAATGGTATCGAGGTGCGAGAAATAGTGTTCGTTCAGGCTCCAGAGCTGGTTCTCTACCAAGGTGAGCTCAAGCAGGGAGACCAAACCCAGGGAGAACCCATCTGGCAGGACGGAAATGCGGTTACGGCTCAGATCGAGTCTCAGGAGGAATTCGAGAGGCTGGAAGGCGCCGTGGCTCACGTTGCTGATCCTGTTATCGTTCAGGAGCAGCGTGTGGAGACGGCGTACGTCCTGAAAGGCCTGGTTTCTGATGAAGACCAAGTGATTGAACGATAGATTGAGGTGTTCTGTGTAAGGAGGGATGGTAGAGGGCAGGTCGGTGAGATTGGCGCCAGCGCATGAGGCGAACTTGAGCTCCAGGTGGCACGTGCAGTGTGTAGGGCAGGTGAAGATGGTGTCTGAGGACTGTGATGTCGATGCCAGCGTCGACGCCAAAAGCATCAATGATGGAAGTGCAGACATCCTGCTCACAAACACACACACACACACACACACACAGAAATTTACAGTCTGAATTACTATTATAATTATGCCTGTTAGAACTTAATCACTAGCTTTAATAACTATCTTCGTTCCCGTCTGACACTGTTTAAGTAACAGTGGGTTTATCTCAGTTCATATTTCTGTCCTGTACAATGAGCAGAAGGACACGGAGCAGGGGAAAGAGTTAACTGTCGTGTTGTATACCGGATTACAGAGTGTAATGTGTACCCGTGGGCGTGCGTGTGTGTGTGAGTGAGTGTGGGACGTGTGAGGAGAGATGTTATTGTCCATGGGGCAGCTGTTAGCCAGACAGAAAAAAAGGACAGAGCGCGAGTTCATTAATATTTCAGAGAGAGCGCCTGGAGAGATGAAAGATAGACAGAAAGCGAGAGAGCGAAAGAAACAGGGACAGGAGGCGATAAGGGGCAAAGAAAGAGAGGAAAGAAAGAGAGTCTGAGAGAGAGACAGACACATATTTTGCATTTAAATATACTGTAGTTTTTGAACATTATTCGTCTGTAAAAATAACACTGCATATTTTAAAGATAAACAGATAGATAGATAGATAGATAGATAGATAGATAGATAGATAGATAGATAGATAGATAGATAGATAGATAGATAACAACACAGAGTAACACAGCTTGTTGTGTTCCGCGGAAACCTGCAAACAAACTTAAACTCCCCTGATCTGAAGATGTCAGAAAACTTCAGGGTTACAGGTTCACCCCTGACTGTGCTGAAACTGGAGACTCCTTCCATTCATGTTGCATGAATAAACGTCTAAATTTTTAAATGTGAATGAGTAGTTTCTATGGAAGCTACAATAAACATATACTGTAAACTAAAGCTGTCAATATTAACACGTTGGCGCATGTGATTAATCTAGAAATTTTAACGCATTACTATTTTTAATGCAAATTAATCATATGACCAAGTATGACCCTATTGGTTTCCCAGCTGTGTGTGATAATGGCACATTTAGCGTGAGTAATAAGATGACTGAGGAAACATCACCAGGTGTGCTGAACGGCAAGTTTCAATCGACTTAAAGTCAAAGACAAAAGTTAATCAATTGACAGCACTAATACAAGCCTGCGCTACAGTCAATGCTGCGGTTAGAGAGAATTACTCAAGACCTGAGGACCAACCAGAGCGCAGAATTCATCATCACCGTTCTGCATTCAGCCCTAATCCCTAATGACGTGCGCTCAGTAATATTGTACAGAAGAGGTCTAATCATCCTCATCCTCTACATCCCAGATAAAGCCTTGACTTCTGACCTCCGAACATCTGACACAACGAGAGAGAGAGAGAGAGAGAGAGAGAGTAGGATAATCTGGAGCTCACAGACTCAACATATTTTCTATTTTTCTATTCATTTGTTTGTTTAGGCGTAAACTATGAGTATAAATCATTACACATTTACCTCAGAGCACATCACTAACACCATTTTTACATCTCTTTGGCTCTGTTTCTCTCTGACTTTGCCCTTATGTCTATGTTTACAGCTAACACAGTCGACCAATTACACTATTTGCTGTTAGTTACAACACCCTCATCGATCAGGTGCAAATCAAGGACCCTGAGGACATCCAGGATTTTTTTTTACGCTGGGTGTCACGTTGAGGCGTCCCTCAGGGCTCCATACACGGGCTGCTCGTTTTCACAAAAATACTGCTTTTCTTTTGGTCTGGGATGCTGAAGAGCTTCACAAACATCAGTGCTGTGACAATAGCATGGGACACATGTTTAGTGTGCAGATGAAGAACGCAAGCGTCTGTCAAATCACTACATTTGGAGTTAAAGGGACATCATGGATGTTTAATTTTTGCTCAAATATTTGTTCCTGTAACACATTTTGAATAAATACCAACACACGCTCCAACAAAAAAGTTCAATTCCACTAACAAAGACTTTGTCATTTAATCAACCTGTAGTGCTTCACAGTGAGATAATTTACTGTTAGAATCTTACTTTAATAATCATAATATTAATAATAATGATTTTTTTTGTTCTTTAAATTCCCTGGACTCGATCCCTCACTCATAAATAATGAAGAAGTGCAGAGTGGAGCTCACTGTGTCAGTCACACATTCCTCTCTTCCATCCTCCCAAATATACCCCCCCGACATGCCCACCCTGTCCCCTCATCACTTCAAATCACCAGAACTGGGAGTTTAGGCAGCTTACCTCATGCTCTCTCTCTCTCTGAAGGGATGCTCACGGACACAGCAGACTCAGTGCACACTTTTCCACCATCGGACCTGAACCTGACATGTTCCCACTCTCCCCTCCTCCTCCTCCACCTCTCCATAGTAGGCGGAGCTCAAACCCAGTCCAGATCCAATCACAATGCACTGGATGGATAGGGATGAACAAGCACATGCAATGTAGAACCTGAACAGGTGATACACCTGTAAAATAGAGAAGATTATTACTCGAATCTTACTGACAGCATTGAGAAATGAAAATATAAAGATTTTAGGGTGTTTCTTAATAATAACAATACTAACTGTAAAGAAATGGAATATTTAAAGACTGCAGTTATTAGTAACGTTCGGACTGTTACTCAGCATAATTAAATATACATGTTTACTGTATCAATAATATTATAATCTGTAAACCAATCAAAGGTTCAAACATTTTAAATCTCTTAGTGACATTGTAATTAATCTATTTAAATGTATAATTGATTGAGTTAAAAAAATTATTTGAATCAAACTAAAATAACTGAAGTTCAGGTATTCGTAATTCTATTTGTAGAATGAATAAAATATTTGTAGTATTTAGTTTAACCTTGTGCGCTATAAAATGTCATCCTAAGTTGAAGTTTTAAACCTAACATGATTTGTTTGATTATTATTATTACTGTTATCCATCCACCCATCCATCCATTTTCTTCTGCTTATCCGAGGTCGGGTCGCGGGGGCAGCAGCTTCAGCAGGGATGCCCAGACTTCCCTCTCCCCGGCCACTTCTACCAGCTCTTCCGGGGGGATCCCAAGGCGTTCCCAGGCCAGCCGAGAGACATAGTCCCTCCAGCGTGTCCTGGGTCTTCCCCGGGGTCTCTTTCCGGTGGGGCGTGTCCGGAACACCTCACAAGGGAGGCGTCCAGGGGGCATCCTAAATAGATGCCCAAGCCACCTCATCTGGCTCCTCTCGATGCGGAGGAGCAACGCATCTACTCTGAGCCCCTCCCGGATGGCTGAGCTTCTCACCCTATCTCTAAGGGAGAGCCCAGACACCCTGCAGAGGAAACTAATTTCGGCCGCTTGTATTCGCGATCTTGTTCTTTCGGTCACTACCCACAGCTCATGACCATAGGTGAGGGTAGGAACGTAGATCGACCGGTAAATTGAGAGCTTTGCCTTTTGGCTCAGCTCCTTCTTCACCACGATGGACCGATACAGAGCCTGCATCACTGCAGACTCATCCCAGCCGCTTCACATTCGGCTGCGAACCTATCCAGTGAGAGCTGTAGGTCACAGGGTGATGAGGCCAACAGAACAACGTCATCTACAAAAAGCAGTGACCCAATCCTGAGCCCACCAAACTGTACCCCCTCAACGCCCTGGCTGCGCCTAGAAATCCTGTCCATAAAAATTATGAACAGGATCGGTGACAGAGGGCAGCCCTGTCGGAGTCCTACTCTCACCGGAAACAGGTCGGACTTATTACCGGCAATGCGGACCAAGCTCTGACACCGGTTGTACAGGGACCGGACAGTCCTTAACAGGGAATCCGATATCCCATACTCCCAGAGTACCCCCCGCAGGACTCCCCGAGGGACACGGTTGAATGGCTTCTCCAAGTCCACAAAGCACGTGTAGACTGGTTGGGCAAACTCCCATGCCCCCTCCAGGACCCTGCTAAGGGTGAAGAGCTGGTCCACTGTTCCGCGACTCGGATGAAAACCACACTGCTCCTCCTGAATCCGAGGTTCGACTATGCGACGGACCCTCCTTTCCAGGACCCCTGAATAGACTTTCCCGGGGAGGCTGAGAAGTGTGATCCCTCTGTAGTTGGAACACACTCTCCGGTCCCCCTTCTTGAAGAGGGGGACCACCACCCCGGTTTGCCAGTCCAGAGGCACTGTCCCTGATGTCCATGCAATGTTGCAGAGACGTGTCAACCATGACAGCCCTACAACATCCAGAGGCTTGAGGAACTCCGGGCGGATCTCATCCACCCCTGGGGCCCCACCACCACGGAGCTTTTTGACTACCTCTGCGACCTCGTCCCCAGAGATGAAAGAGTCCACCTCTATGTCCCCAGACTCTGCTTCCCCATCGGAAGGCATATTGGTGGAATTAAGGAGGTCTTCGAAGTACTCCCCCCACTGACCCACAACGTCCCGAGTCGAGGTCAGCAGCGCACCATCCCCACTATCCACTGTGTTGACCGTGCACTGCTTGCCCCTCCTGAGATGCCGGATGGTGGACCAGAATCTCTTTGAAGCCGTCTGGAAGTCATTCTCCATGGCCTCCCCAAACTCCTCCCACGCCCGGGTTTTTGCCTCAGTAACCATCGAACCTGCATTCCGCTTGGCCTGCCGGTACCTATCAGCTGCCTTCAGAGTGCCACCAGCCAAAAAGGCCCGGTAAGACTCCTTCTTCAGCTTGATGGCATCCCTCACCGCCGGTGTCCACCAACGGGTTCTTGGGTTGCCACTGCGACAGGTACCGACCACCTTACGGCCACAACTCCGGTTGGCTGCCTCGACAATGGAGGCACGGAGCATAGTCCATTCGGACTCAATGTCCCCCACCTCCCCCAGGACGTGATTGAAGCTTTGCCAGAGGTGGGAGTTGAAGCTCGTCCTGACAGGGGACTCTGCCAGACGTTCCCAGCAGACTCTCACAATACGTTTGGGTCTACCAGGCCTGACCGGCATCCTACCCCGCTAACAGAGCCAAATCACCACCAGGTGGTGATCAGTTGACAGCTCCGCCCCTCTCTTCACCCGAGTGTCCAAGACATGTGGCCGCAAGTCCGACGACACGACCACAAAGTCGATCATCGAACTGCGGCCTAGGGTGTCCTGGTGCCAGGTGCACATATGGACACCCTTATGCCTGAACATGGTGTTCGTTATGGCCAAACTGTGACGAGCACAGAAGTCCAATAACAAAACATGGCTCTGGTTCAGATCGGGGGGGCCGTTCATCTCAATCACGCCCTTCCAGGTCTCACTGTCATTGCCCATGTGAGCATTGAAGTCCCCCAACAGAACGATGGAGTCCCCAGGAGGGACGTTCTCTAGCGGCCCCCTCTATAGACCCCAAAAAGAGCAGGTACTCCAAACTGCTGTTCGGCGCATAAGCGCAAACAACAGTAAGGATCCGTCCCCCCACCCGAAGGCGGAGGGAGCCCACCTCTCGTCCACTGTGGTGAACCCCAATATACAGGCCCCGATTCGGGTGGCAATAAGTATGCCCACACCTGCTCGGCGCCTCTTTTCCTTTCTTTACTAGACGCCGGCTTTCCTTTGCTGGCTTAAACGATGGGAGTTCCAGGTTCGCTTTAGTCCTGGAGGGGAAAACAGGCAAAACACAGAAACACACGCGAGTGTTCTCATAAGCACGCACAACGGTGGACAGACATGGGACTCCGGGGTCGGCTGGTATAAATAGAGAGAGACATAAGGATGCACAGGTGATCTTAATAATTAGACAAGGGGACAGACATACACACGTAGACACACTAGGGGGAGACAAAGCGCCAGCTCAGTAATCCGGGGAGCTGGATCTCACTCCCCGAGGCGGTGGTGGTCCAGATGTTCATTCATTCATTCATTCATTTTCTATACCGCTTAATCCTGTGTTCAGGGTCGCGGGGGACCTGGAGCCTATCCCAGGAGACTTCGGGCACTAGGCGGGGTACACCCTGGACAGGGTGCCAATCCATCGCAGGGCACACGCACATACACACACTCACTGGTCCAGATGTTATACTTCACAAATCTACTCAAGTAAAAGTAAAAAGTATGGTGCAGTAAAACTACTTATAAAAGTACATTTTAGAAAATAATTACTCAAATAAATGTAACTCTTTTAATCTAATACTTCTTGCCGCCCTCCTCCTCTTCCTCGCCCTCCTCTTCCTCGCCCTCTTCCTCTTTCTTGTCGTCGTCCTCCTCCTCCTCCTGCTCATCGCCCATCTCGCATATGCACTCGTCCTCTCACATTGTTTCTTCTATCCATGCTCAGACTTTCTCCTTTCTACCTTCACCAACCTGTTTGCTCTCTGAACTGGCTTATATTGGTTGTGTCACATCATTTGAAACAGTGACATCAATTTTGAGTGGTTGTGTTCAATCAATGAGATGTTTTCTCTAATTGTATTTGAGCATTGCTCCTTGTGTTTACCAGTATGGATGATGTGTGCATTAGAGTGTAGAATGTGTTTTGAGAATGAGAATGTGTTTACTGTAGAGTTTTCCTGAAAAGTCTGAGTAAGATCTGCATATTGTGTTTTACCATGTGAAATGGTTTAAGGTATTGACAACAGACTGCACAATTAGCTAAATGAGGTCAGGCAACTGAGAGCTTTCTTCAGCCAATGGGTTTTTAGTGTTTTAGCAATTGAGAAAAACTGTAATATGTATAGTGCAATTCATTGACTGAGCAGCAGACGGTGACAAAAGACAACACTTTGAACCCGTGTCAGAACTGCAAGTGTCCTAGTTTTTCTGCAACAACAAAGGCTCCGGAACATTTCAGATTTTCTGAAATACTCAGTAGAAACAAAATAAAAAAATTAATAAATAAAAGTGTCTTTAAACAAAATATTATATATAATTTGAATAAAATCATGTGACTGCAGCATGAACATTGCACTGTGTAATGAACAGGGAATAAAGAAACACTCAAGTTTCTTTCTTCAGTTATCTTTAGCTGTTCTTTTGGCTTTTTAAGAAAGTTTGTGTTTGTGTGTGTGTGTGTGTGTGTATGTGTGGTTTATTACTGCCCAATTAGTGTAATTACTGTTTTTACAGTGATTAATTGCTGATGACACTAATGACCGAACAGTACCTCAAGTCTCTCTCTCTCTCTCTCTCTCTCTCTCTCACACACACACACACACACACACAAAATAAACAGCCAAGACTCCTCCCCTTCTGTCCTCAGTCCCTCCTGCCACCCAGCTGATATTTGACAGAGGTGTTACAACTGTCCACTCTAGTGAGTGTTTTCTCCCTCACACACTCTCTCACTCTCTATCTCTTCTGCTGAAGTGATTGTGTGTGTGTGTGTGTGTGTGTGTGTGAGAGAGAGAGAGAGAGCAAGAGAGAGAGAGAGAGAAAATGTGAAAATGTTAGCCTAATTGGGTAGTGACCTCGCCAGTGTAGAGCACCACACACACATACAGAGAGAGAGAGAGAGAGAGAGAGAAAGTAAAACAGCATGCACAACACTGTAACAAATTGCTGTATTTTTTACAGCAAAATTATACAGAAACTTACCGTTTTGCCATTTTACAATTTATTGCTGTAATTTGCAATGCATTATGGGTTATACAGGGTTTTACAAGTGTTAACTGTATATTTCACTGTAAGCTGTAATTAATTTACAGGTAGGAGGTGCTTTCACTGTATCTTTAATATTTTTACAAGAATTTCCTGTGCTGTTGCATTATGGTATTGCGCCGGCTGATATGGTTTGAAATCTGGTGGACTGAAGCACAGCGACAACAGCTGAAGAAGTTTTCCATAAGTATTCATTACTTCTTTTAATGTAAAGTAATTCATATATATGGGGAATATCCTGATAAAACGTATATAACGTTATATAAGTTTTATCAGGATACTCCCTCTAAACGTTATATTTAGCTACTTTGTAATGGGATGTTAAGTTAACTTTATTTATCTGTTGCTTCAGGCGAGGAGGAGAAATATGATGCGCGCCATTTCAGAATGAAGCCTAAACTAAAAGGTAAATTGTTATCGCCATGTTAATGTTGATATATGCTGCAGTTTGTTAGTTTTATTTGCCTTTATTTTCTAGAGAGTATTTGTAGTTTGGCAGGAACAGCATTGCTATGGAAGTGTGTGTGAGACAAAATTAACGTTACATGAAGTGCTCAGTTGTCTTTGCTGTTGAAAAATGTAAATATTAACATCGTTGGATGAGTTTCTCTGAAACCTGGAGTATATTTTGTAAAGGAATATGTTGTTAATTTCTTTTTTTTCATTAATTGTTTTGTCAGGCAAGCTGAAACATAACGGAGCTAAAAGGTAAAAACGTAATGTCATGCCGATGAATGCTGCTTTTTCTTACCGATTTATTCACCTAGCTCTCGATAGAGTATTTTTTAAATAATTGCATATAAACAGACACAACAGACTGAAATGCTGACCATTTTTATTTTTTATGCAAACAGTCCCTTTAACTTTTATTTAACTATTGCTTTATGCTTTAATCTTGAGTTGTTTGTAGTTGTTTTGTAACAGCTGATTTTTTATAAGTTTTTCTGTAGTTGATAAAGTAAAATTATGTTACCAGTAACGGTGCTGAAGTGTTGTCAGGTGTCAGCGTTAATAAACAGTTTACTTACAACAGCTTTGAATTTGAGTGATTATTTTTCAAAATCTTTGTTTTAATGCATTTACATCAGTATAATAGTAAAGTACAGTTACAGGTCACAGCACAGTACAGTTCACAGTTAAAATAGTTATTTACAGGAATTTCATAGTACAAATGTTACAGCTACATCTTGGCTTTTGTTGAATTCACAGGATTTTATTGGCAACTTTTGTTGCCAGGTAAGTACTGTAATTTAGCGTAATTACAAAAAAAACCTGTAATGCCTTTTTACAAGTTTAATTTCATAATCCTGTAAAAAAAATTATAAAATACTGTATTCTGCAAACATCAATTTATTGTAAATTGCTAAGCAGTATTATACTGTAATCCATTTTACAGCAAATAACGGCTATTTTACAGGATTTTATTGGCAACTTTTTTGCCAGTAAATTATTGTAAATTCTACAGTATGTTCTTTACAGTGAAAGGATGAAGAGATCGGGGGAGAAGGAGAGAGGGGAAAGCAAGAAACAGATATCCAGAATAAGAAAGAGAGAAAAGAAGAAAACGAAAGAAAGAGAAGGGCGAATAGAATGAGTGATGAAGAGGGACAGAGAGGATGATGAGAGGGGAGACGGAGAAGGAAGAGAGAAAACAACAGTAAAACAGGGGTGTGGTCACCTACACAGTTCAGCTCAACACACACACACACACGCACACACAGAGTGAGTTATGTACAGAAAGTCGGCCAATCACAGCCCTCCTCCATAGAGACGTTGTCATGGCAATTACTGATTCTTAAAAACCACTAGAGATGCAGTGACCTCCAACTGTTCAGTCCACCATTCACACCTCCATCTCACTCTCTCATCTCTCACTTCCCTTCATTTCTCTCTCTCTCTCTCTCTCTCTCTCTTTCACACACACACACACACACACACACACACACACACACACACACACACACACACACACTAACCTCTCTCTTCCTCCAGTCCCGCCGTTTCTCACTCACACTTTCTTCCTTCTCTCTCATTTCATTTCTCTCTCACATTGCCCTACTGCTTTTTCTCATCCATCCTTCCTTTATTTCTGTCACTCATCTCTCTCATTCCTCCATTTCTTCCTCATGTCTTCATCTCTCTCGTCTCTCACATCCTTTCATCCACCTGTCTAACACAATAACGTTAAAATGATGCCTAGAACTTAGAAATACAGAGAGAAAGAGAGAGAGGGGGATCAGAGCAGAACTAATGTGTGCTGACAGATTGGTGGATGAGTTAAAGAACAGAGAGAGAAAGAGAGAGAGAGAGAGAGAGAACTCAGTGATTTCCTGAGAGTGCAGGACATGAAGTGCTGCTTGAGAACGATGAAAACACATTTTCAAAACTTAAAAAAATAAACAGATCGATGAAACCACTCAGATTCCTCAACTGTAAAGTAGAAGAAAAGATCAGAACAAAATGAGAGAAAGAGAGAGAGAGAGAGAGAGAGAGAGAGAGAGAGAGTCAAAAGGAAAACCAATAACAAAACCTCTTTCGTTCTTTTGTGGACGAGTCGCTCCAGGAGCCCAACAATCACCATTTACTGACCCTCTCATCTCATACATACCCTGTCTTACACACACACACACACACACACACACACACACACACACACACACACACGGTGTCATTATGGTGCATACAGTAAGTATAAGAGCATTAATTGTAATTAATCATAACGATGATGTCGTATTTATATATTACACTGATTCATAAACCTTAAATAATCTCTGCATCTGTTATTGTGATGTGATTTTATTAGATTAGATTAATAACTAATTATTAATGCTAATATACAGTTTTATATATAATGACAAGACAATAATATCTCTGGTTTTATTGCACGTCCGTACTGAATCACTGCATCATTACAAAGAGGCGGGGACACATACTGACTGAAAAACGAGGGTGGAGCTAAAACAAAAAGTAACATCCATCTATGGAACATGAAGCCACCGAGCACATCTTGTAGACCTGATACTCCTGCACCAACAGGGAGCTGTGTAACACACCTGGAGAAAACACAGTTCGTCCGTTTTGCTTGCACGAGCCCACAGACACACTTGGTGAGTGTCCCCTCTGTCACACCCCCACCACTCGACTCAGTCCGGGGAGCTGCACACAAACTGCTTTAACAGCAGTTAAGAGTGCATTCGCTACTAAGCCGGATCTGATACCACTTTTTTTTAGTGAGATCAATCAATGCGATGATGGCGTCCAAATAATTTGGAACAAACCTCCTTTAATAGCAAGCCGAACTGCCGAACCCTGTCTGGTCTTAGGTCTCGGGCAGGCTGCTATAACTTGTCGATTTTGAGATGCACCTGTTTGTGACCCAAGTGGAAAAGAAACCATTCACCATCTAAATGCATCATGTAATTCGGCTGTGGCCATTTAGTAAGATGGGATGTGGACAGGATAGTATGAAATGTCACGGGTACCCTGAACAACTCGAATGGATGTGCTGTAATCTGAGCAGTGTGGAAAAAGCCATTTTTGTGAGTCAAGGAAATCTGCCAATATCCCTCAATCATATCCAGTGTTGAGTACAAATGAGCTGCGCCCAGAGACAGGAAGTAGCTGAGTGCATTTAACCCCCCAGAATTTGCAGAGGTTGGGGTTCCTAGCACACCAGTGAACTGTGGAAAACCACAAATTTTGGATGAGGTCAAACAAAATGCCTATAAATACCTATTCCGGGCTTGTATTCTTATAGATTAAATGCTTAACATTCCCCCAAAACACTTAAATTTTATTTAAAACTCACTTAATACATCACCCTTAAAAAAAGAATGTAAAGGTGAACCCGTATACTGTACAGTACACAGGAGGTACTTTGTGGGGGTCGACTGTACTCCCATACTGTATTTAAGTACACATTTCATGTATCTGTACCTAACTTGATTAGTTTCACTTTTTACCTTTACTCCGCTCATAAGAACAGTAAATATTTGTACTCCTACTTAACTACATTTCTGCAATGCGCTGCGTTACCTAAACACCTTGGTGTGATGCTGACTGATGCTGACTCATCCCGCAGCCCGATCTTCATCAGTGCCACTCACCAGCTGGTGTTGAACTTCTGTGCCTGGAACAGGGCTGGAAAGCGCTCATTCTGCTCTGGCCACAGCTGGAGGAGCTCATAATGTCGGGTTTGCTGGCTGACATTAGATGAGTGAATGATATCACCACAAGGGGGAAGGACTCCTTGGTGACCTACTGTATCTCCATCACATCCTGGGTTTCGGTGCCAGGGTAGCAGTTTTGGGAGTGAATTTTACTCTTTGCAGTCTTTTTAGTTTTACTGCTCTGCACCAAATACACACATAAACACATGTAATTTTCTCTTAGCTGCACATGCAGTACCACTCATATCCAGTGTTGGGGGACGTTACATTTTAAAGTAAGGAATTACATTACAAAATTACTGTCTTTAAAAAGTAATTAGTTACATTACAGCGTTACTTTCTGATAAAAGTAACTAGTTTGAGTACTTTTCCATTGCAGAAAATGAAAACTCCTTTTTGATTCCTCATGCATGTTGTTTTAGTCAAGACCTTTATAATTATTCTACCATCATCACTCAGTGAAGTTTGGCCCATAATCTGTTAATCGCTAATACCCCTATCTCACCTAAGCGGTTTCGCGTAGTGGCTGTACAGTAAGTACGGTTCAACACGATTCACCGCGAGCTATTGGCGCTGTGATTAGGTTTTCATCTTTCTGCGCGTCAGTCCTCGTATAGTCAACCCGCATAGGTGAGATAGGGGTATAACAGCAGGAACAACAGAGGGGGGTGGATTATCGGGGGCGGGGCTCGTAGGACGACTTTCTCACACACACACTAACAGATTGGGAATGACTGCTGTCTGGCTCACAGATTAAAAAATTGTCTGAATAATGGAGTACATTTTTGAAAAAATAACTAAATACAGTAACTGCGGATCTAATGAGTTAGATTACTCGGTACATCAAAAAAAGTAATCCAAGTACTCTAACACATTACTTTGTTTGACGTTTTCTACGACATGAGTTGCTAGCTATCTAGCCAGCTAGCCCTTTACATTTACATTTAGGCATTTGGCAGATGCTCTTATCCAGACCGAATTACTAAAGTGCTTAGGTTTCCTAGATAGAAGTTTGTGTAAGCTAGCTAGGGTTCACAAATAAATATTTATCCTAAATATTGAATAAATTCCAATTTTCCCAATCACACACATGCCACTGTGTTGTACAAGTTTCAGATATAAAACAAAAATAATAAAAATATATATTATTAGAATGAATATGCGAGACACAAGACCTTGTGATTGCATGAATCTTTTAATTCCTGGATTGAAAGTTTACATTTCAAAGACAAACAGATAATGCTGCATACATATCTGCCCTACTCACCTCACATTCACCAAAACTCAGGTGTTGTTCATAAAAACACAACATGTATAACACTAAACACTAAAAATTCACCATTATGGCACCAGGTTATTTTAACATTATTTCAAACCTTTTATTTCCTTCATAAAACAGAAATAAATCACAGTACATAATATTTGTGCAGTGTTTAGTCTGAAAATCATCTACATCATGCGCTCACAGTGATCAGGGGAGCTTTACTTACCCAAACCTCTTCTTGTGACAGAAATGATCCGGTTCTAATGTGTGTATTTAATACATTTCTTGAACATTTTCATGATAAACCTTCAACTTGTTATTACAGAAAAGTAGGAACAAAACAAGCAACAAATTGTTAGCATTCTTTAATAAAAAACACGTCAGGAAAAGCACTACTTACACATGTGTCTGTGTAGCACTGAGGAGCTAGCATTCATAGCTGGATTGCTAGCTAGCTACCACAAAATGACAAACTGATCAGCCCACTCTATATTTTAAATTGGCCATTGTTGGTTGGTTACTTTTGCTAAAACGTTCATTAAAATTGATTTGGATTAAAACACAGACTCTTAGAGGTATAAAGGTACAAAGCTCGCGAGCTCATACTGTATAAACATTTATTAAGTAGACATTATACAATCCTGAGCCTTTTCTTCGTTATCGCTAGCTTCCTGGTGCAGCTAATCACAATCATTTCTGCCTTTCAATAGAACTTTGAGTAAGTAAATCCCCCATGAGTGCTACAAACATTTAGTGCTAGCAAACAACAAAAATCATGTATGTTACATCTACTGGATTGTTTTTTCTTATTTTCTATTTAAAAATTAAATTATACAGTAAAGTTCATGAGGTCGCCTCATGTAAGAAACGTCTTTACGTTTGGATGATTAAGATGATATATAATAAATAGGTTAATTTACTCCAAATATTTATCTTTTCATCTCAAATGTATGTAAGCTTCATAAATACGCAATAATATGCAAATAAGTTCTAGTTTCAATATCTAATTTAATCTGTAGAGATTTTTTTTTAATAAGCAAAAATGCTAGAATTTTTTGCTAGACTGCCAGAAATCCATTTATGACATATTTAATACTTTTTAAAAGGCATTTATGACCCGTTTTTATTCATATAAAAGTTTTACAATATCTGATGACAGCAATTAACAAACTTCTCTATTCTTTAACTTCTGGAAGAATATTTTTTCGTCTTGCTGCACGAGATCATCCACAATAAATTCTGAACTCTATACCTGACTGTGTAATAGCGTGTGTCTCTGTCTTAGGGTTATCAAGAACCTCCATCCACAGACCTTCAATTAATGAACACGACTACGTTCTGCTCACATGATCTGGAAATTGGCTAGTGCAGAAAACAAGCTCGTGTAAACACAAATAAGAGGAAATAAATAAATTTTTACATGTGGTAGGATGATTTATCCATCATATCCATCTTTCTACTGGTGGAGTTTAGACAGTTGTTCAAGTGGTTCTCACCAAATTTCTGAAGAATTGTGAACATTTTTTTAAATTTCTGACAGAAATTTTTTCTGTCAAGTTTGGTCGCAAGTTTGGTGTAAACACCAAAAGGATGTGTGTTCACAGTTGCTACTTGTACTCTCATGGCTCGTAAACCGGCGGCTAAATCGAGCGTGCCGTGCTGCAGGATACAAAACAGTTTACGCTAATGGAGGTTTAGACAGAATGTTTAGACAGGAAGTAAACACCTAACTTTGATAACAAATCATTACATACTATTAAAGATGAAAAAAAAAAACAGGAAAATAATTAGGCCATTCCAAGAGAATGACTACGATTTCATGACACTACGTATTTTAAGAAGGTTGCATTTAACTTTTGTTTGCTATCACATTTAAAAATGTCATTTTTCAAAATTTCATTTATATACTATAATTTATATTATATATTTCAATTATATATCATAATCCAGTCATAATAATATTCATAATATTATTAATAATAATACTAGTACCCGAGTATGGTACAGTTTAATTCCACGTAATAATATTTTTGTTGTTTTGTGAACATTGATCAGGTTTGTCACTTAGACAACCTGATGCTAGAAAAACACAGATGGCATTAGATCAGTAGGCTCAAGATAATCTTTTAAATTATAAAAACAAAATGTGAAAAATATGTCAAACAAGATTAACCATAGCTAGGCCTTGTGCTTCCTGGGAAATGTGTAAAATGCTAACCAGCATGTTAGCAAAGCTAAAAATCAAGGTTCCTACTGTACATACTGTACATGCATCTAGCTAGTTGTTCCTGTTTTCTGGTGCTAGCTGGCTTTCATCAACTTTTACAAAACCATTTAGATGTTCTGCTCCAAGTTTCTTTTTATCTTAGGGTGTGTTCACACTTATAGTTTGGTTCTCTTGGTTCGAACAAAAGCATAAAATGGTGCGTTAG
Source organism: Channallabes apus (assembly GCA_030522415.1). Classification (NCBI taxonomy): domain Eukaryota; kingdom Metazoa; phylum Chordata; class Actinopteri; order Siluriformes; family Clariidae; genus Channallabes; species Channallabes apus. The sequence goes on from CM060130.1 coordinate 6,764,944, forward strand.
TTTTGTTTCGCTAATACAAAGTCCCGATCTGCGTATCTTCTCACTGAGAACAACACAAGCACGCCTAATGTTTTCCTTTTGTGACTAGCTTTCATCAAGGCAGTCGCCAGTGTTGACCGTCTCCCACAATAATAATGGAAATGGAAAGCAGCAGTCTTTAGTTGTTTGCTAGACTCATGCCGCTCCTGCGTCTGCCTGCCTGGTACGAGAGCACAGCAGGGCTGCGTTCAATAACGATTAAATGTATTAAAAATGTATGACATTTCATCAGAGTGTTCAACTGTCATACTTCGTGAATGTGAGCTGTGCTATCACATGCGCTGTGCTTAGATGGAGAGGTTCCTAGATGGATGAATGGATGGAATGATGTTAGATATTTCTGTTTTCCCCCTTTTCTAATCTCACACTGCTGTGCTATCTAACGTGCGTGACGTAGCTGTCCGTCCAAAAGTTGCCTCTACAACGGATGTCACGGATACATGGAGTCGACCAATGAAAGTTCTCAGGTACGCTCATCATTATCAGATAATCTTTGGTCCATAGTGTGTTCACATTTCAATCGTACCAGACTTGGTTTGAAAGCGGATCAAGACCCAACGTTTAATGCGGTTTGGATGGCAGCATTCACAGTTGTTCAAGTGAACAGAGCAACCGCACCAGAGTTCCTTTTTAACAAGCCAAACGTGTGAACACACCCTTATTGTTACTTTTACAGTATTTATAACAACGAAAATTGTGTTATCTTATGGGGAAGGGCAGATCTTAGGTAGCTAGGCTGTTGTGCTACATGGTAAATAGTGTACTGTATTATATTTAATTAGTGATATAATTAGTCTAATAAGCTACAAATAGAGAAAGATTGTTTTTCACAAATGTCCAAAATTCACCATTTTGTTTAAAAAAAAAAAAAGCTGTGGCACTCAAAACATCGAGCTGAAGCAAAAGGCAACTACAAAAAAGACCTTTTTTTTTCCTTTTCAGAGACGATAAACTCTTTAAAATTAAGTGCTTCGATAGAAGTGCTTTGTTGGTTAAGCTCTCAAATACAATATGATCATAATCAGCGTATAAATAAATGAATCATCTGCATATTCACGTTAATATATTTTCTAATACTGCCTCATTTTGTAGAATCTGCATATATAGCCATATATAGATTTCGCTGCATTGTGCCTGAATAAAGTAAGAAAATTTAAGCTAATATCGTAAAGACAAATATTTATAATAACTATTATCTATTATAACTATTATCTATTATAATTTGACACAAACCTCAGAGTGCTTAGTGATTTATCTGGAATAATTCATCACATCCTCACCGATAGAATTTAATAAATATTAACAGTAATATGAGAAAGGTTTAAATTTTTTTCTCTGCTATTTAGCCAGGGGGAGCTCTGACTGGTCCGTCACCTGGATCCTGTTAGAGGTAGAATCCAGTGGCTGGAGGATCTGGAAGGGGTGGGCGGGGCTTGTCAGTGGGCGTGGTTGTCACTGTATTGTCGTTAGGGAGCGGGCAGATCACAGGGTTGGGAACGAAGCCACTTTCGATCTGACACACACACACACACACAAATAAAAAAAACAAGGACCTGAAACTAAACATTAATTCAGAGAAGTGAAAAATAGACTATATTGAAAGATAGAAAATGGAGCAACAACAATGTGTTAGATGAAGTGTGTGTGTGTGTGTGTGTGTGTGTGTAATACTGCGATTGGATTGTAGGTCAGTGGTGCTCATGCTTGTCTGAGCAGGGCAGCTCTCTTCTTTTAACTGAAAGCTCTGACCCAAAAAAACCTACACACACACACTCACACACACCAAAGCAGGACTGCCCAGCAGATACAGAGGACTGAAGTCAGTCTGCTTACTTTGCCTTTATCTGTGCAAAACAGCACCTTTTCCTCATTATATACTAAATAATAACACGGAGAGTTTAACTACCACTAACAAACACAGTGTAGTGAGACACACAAGACGTTTTTGAGCCTAATGAGGCCAGACGTGTCCTGCTGAAGCCCCATAGTATCATGCTGTTTTGGAGCCACACTGACCCTTAAGCGCTTTCCTCATGTACACGGATATTTATGAAAATGCCGTCCTCCTGTCTACATGAAAACAACGCCCTGAAACCTGGAGAAATATTTTAACTCCATTTGAATTGTACTGTATTTGTGTAGATGGGAGGTTTTTGTAAAATGTTTAAAAATGAATGTAAAATGAATGTTTATCATGGCTGCTGATCAGGATGTTAGCTTGGTGCTCTGTAATTTCTCATTTGTTAGCATCTACATTTTGGCTAAAACAAATGTGTGATTGTTTTGTCTGAGCAACACTGAGTGCTGAGCAAACTGGCTAAAAAGGCAACTTCGTGATAAATTTGGAAACCAGTTGAGTTACTATTCGGATGGTCGGCAGCGTAAGCTCCCAGCTCCAATGAGCTGACCAATGTCTGATCCAGGGGTGCCGTGTAATGGCTGACCCTGCACTCTGACCGGGTAACGAAGCTGGGATATGCGAAGAATAAAGAATTTTCTGTGCAATAATGCATAGGTAACAAATTAAAACATAACTTAAAGCCAAAACTTAAGTTGAGTTAAACAAACTAACGTGAGATCATCATGAGTGTTCAAATGTCACTGTATGAAGGTAGTGAGAATGAGGGAAACATTAATGGACACAGTTTTTTTTCTGGGAATGTGGCTAAAATGCACCTTTGTGTTGCAGGAAGATAGAAAATTAGCGGTTAGACCTTTCCTCACCATGTTTTTTAAAAATTATTATTATTTTTTTCCCCCGACTTTCTCCCTAATTTAGTTGTGTTCAATTCCTTCCCGTCACTAGGGGGCTCCCATATTAAGGGGACTACTACCACTCAGTCGGGAGGGCCGAAGACTATCACGTGTTCCCTCCGACACCAGCCGACCGCATCTTTTCAAACTGCCCACTCACGCGCCGTTGGTAGCGGTGTAACACACTCGGAGGACAGCGCTATCCGATCCTTTCACTTGCGTGAGCTCACAGACGCCCCTGATTAGCTGTAGAGCCGTGATTAATGTTGGAGCACTAAGTACCTCTCATCCCTCCCCTCTGAGAGAGCTCGGCCAATCAGCTCTCTCTAAACCTCCAGCTGCAAGAGGTTACAGCAACACCCGGGCGAGCACTTTACCACTGCGCCACTTGGAGGCCCCTTTCCTCATGATGTTAATGCAAATGGCTTTGGATGGGCACCTGTAGTCACAAAAGTCTGGGTGGGCGTGTGCAGCATTACCTAGGGACGCGGTACCAGGTTCATCACCATAAGCTCCATGTCATGCAGACTCCAAGAAGAAAAGTGGCTGTACGCCCCCCCCCCCTCCCTTTGTGGGGTGTTTAATTTTAAAGGATTGTATAGGACGTGGAGTAGGCACTAGTTATGTGACCCTCAAGCTCTCCTTTAAACTAGTGTGAGTAGTGGATGATCAACAGTCTGGACCAATGTTGCACTTTCCCATCCAGTGATTAAAGTGATGCAGGACACTTGGACCAGAGAGAAAATGACCCAGTTGTTGGTACCGAAGAGCCAGGACATGCTATTCCATGCTATGCTACTCCCATAACATCATGGTTGGACATTTGTTACAAAAAAATAAAAATAAGACACTACATCAACTCCTGGCTTGTTTCTTATGGCCAGGCATTCACAACAATGCACATCAGTAGTGTGAATGTCAGCATGTAATTCTGCCACCCAACCCAACCGTGCCATTGCCTCCCCTCCCTCTGATCAAGGTCCAGTTCTAGTGAATTAGAATGGATCTTTTGGGGTACGTATCTACATGGTACCTGAAAGCAGTGGTCCTGGCGATCGCCCAGGTCGGAATCTCAAAACATATTCTGATGGATGGATACAATTTTTTACAAAATAATAAATCAATACACACCAGATAAATGCAAGTGCTAATGAACATGATTTGGAAGTTCATTCAGAAAAATGCATGAAACTTAGTTTTAATTATTTTATGGGAGTAAGGGAATAAATTAAGCAATTGGACAGGTGTGAATTTCCCAACTTACCATCCTGGAAACCTTGTACCAGAGTCTCTGGAAATAGGTCATTCCTGGGATGCGAGATTTGGGCCCAAAGTTAAGTTCAAACAGCATGGCCCAATTCACTCCTGAGGAGATCATCTCTCACTTTCGAAAAGAGCCTAAATAACGAACTTACAAAAGGGAATTCTCTGCCATGTATTTTCCCCTGTCTGGTCACGCAAATTTCATCCTCCGTGAAGTTAACGACTTAAGGAAAAACAGTGCAGAGTCAAATGATATTTACCCAACGCCTTGAGCTGACAAAATGCATGACTGGTTATGTCTCACTTTAACTCAACACTAGATATCACAAAGCAATATGGACAGATTTCTGTGTGGGTTATACAAATTCATCACCTTTCTGTTCAAGTTGCTGAGTCCACATGACCTATGGACAGAATTCACTGTCCCATGATTTGTATGCCACTGACTATTTTGATGACATCATCATTTAAAGCAGTGACTGGAAACAGGATCTACAATTTCTAAAGTTCTCCCTGAGATGCTTAGGACAATCAAGGCTCACAATCAATTTGGAATTTGGGTTTTCACTTGGGCTGTGGACAAGTGCAGCTCCAAACTGCTAAGACTGCAAGTGACTAACAAGGAAGTAAGACAGTTCCTGAGGATGGATTGTTATTATTACAGGTTTGTACTCAATGATTAGGATATCACCAGTCTGCTGACTGATCTTACTACAAAAGGGGTCACCAGATCCAGTCAAGCGGACAGATCCATGACAAGAGGCTTTCCTGGAGGTTCAAGCAGAGGAACATGTTGGATGCATGGGTAGAGGCAGCATTGACCCAGGTGGTGGAGTACACCATGCTGTACATCAACCAGAAGGTGGAAATTAAGCACAGCACTATAAAAAAGAAGTGCTTGATCATCAAGTGTGGTCATTACACTCTGCTACTACAGTACCTGCTCAGGAGAGCCTTCAACCTCTATCTTGCTTTAATTCTTCCAGCGCATGAAAGATGCCTATGTTCAGATCACTTGTGGTGATCTACAGGCCAGGAATACAGGTGACTATGGCAAGCTTACTTTCCCCAAGGGGTTGGGAGAACTGTGCTTTTCTGCATTTAAGTAATATGGAGCTTCTACTCAGAACCTGTAAAGTTTGGAAGAGCTGGTGTTGCTAGTTTGTTTACTCATTTAAACTAATAGATGTGAAAGCAGTTTCAGACAATTCCGAGACTTGAGCATGCATTTTATTCGTTAAGAATGTGTTGGGATGAATACAATGTTGAAGACATATTTTGGCATAAAGCACAGGTTCTTGCTACTTCTTACCTGTCTGTGGATAGAATCTTGAGATTGTGTGGAATCAAACATTTTATAAACATCCAATGAGGGATGAACGTGACCCAGTGATGAGTTCTGGTTAGTGTAGGAATAAGTTGAGAGCGTTTGTTTCGTGCAAAGCTGCTGGTAGGACAAAAATGATGATGATGACATGCCATGTTGAAGTTCCCCATCCATTCTACCATTGAACTCCATCCCGGACACCATGGTCATATTGTAATCCATATGGCTACTTCTGGTGGCCAGCTGGTCTATGTACTGAGGGGTGGGGCAGATTCCATTTTGAGAGCAACCATCATACATATGTTCATGTTTATATGGTAAAAGGGATTGTGTCTGGTTTTGGCACCAAGGCTCCTGGTGTTTATTGGTTTCTGGAAACATTACATTGCCCTCTGGGACTTCATCCAGAGTTTGTTGAGGGAACCAGTGTCCATTCTGAACATCAGCTGCTGCACTAACAAGTACTGAATTATGCTGAGGGAATGAAACCTCACTAATATGTGTCTCGGGAATCCAGCCATGGTGTTTTTGGTGCAAGACCTGAGTGCACAAGTGCTGCTGCATCTGCTGTGACAGATGAATAATGGGTGAGGTCCGACACCTGGGAGGTTGGAAAGATAAATATGGACTTGAAACAAGAGTTGAATCAGACATGGAAGGTGGGTTATAAGGTTTTGAGGAACCCTCTATAGGGTCCATAAGATCTGAGGCAGTAAGGGGAACAAGACTATTTTCACTAGTTGTACTATTTTCTAGTGAATCATGGATGTAGGACAGGATCTCATTGTTAGTAAGGAGATCATTTAGGGAAGGAATGTATTCCGGCTCCATTTCCACCTGGATCATCCTCTCATCCAGGAGCAGCAACTCCAGATCCTCTGCATTTAATCCCAGATTTTCCAGGGCATTAAACAGCTCAGTGTTGGTGCAGCTTTCTTCATTTTCTAGCGAAAGAGAATCCAGTGTAGCCAGCAGAGGGTCAAAACTAGTTGACACTACGGACTTGAGGACACCATTTTCACTATTAGATGCAGAATTCCAGTTCACACTTTCCACTGAGTTTGAAAAGGTACTGGTCTCCTCCTGTTTGCTGTGGTATGGTACTTTAGGATCTGGCGCAGGTTGGCAAACGTAAACTGACTTATCCTGCCTCATCATCGCACCAAGCAGGGAGCTAGGGTCGAGCTCATCTTTTGAGCTTTTGTCTACTTTGGTTTTCTTCGATTTCCCACTTTTACCTTTGGCCACCATGTTATCAGAGAAGCCTGGGATGGGGAAGCTGGTCTGATATAACAAAGCTTCACCAGTTGCAAAAGTGAAGGGAAGGTGCAAAGAGCGTTTCCTAAGATGCTCGCCTCCTTCTTCCTCCCTGAGGACAGAAAAAAAATTGCATTCCCATTCACTTAGCACTAAGCTGTGACACAAAACTAAAATATTTAATGAAAAAAAAATTTTAGTCAATGGGATAGTTTGATCTTTATTTTTAAAAGAATTGTTTAAAGTGCCCCAATTATGTAATTTTAAAGGTTGCTAATATTGCTTAATGAGTCTCTTAAAACAGGTTTAAATGTACGCAATGTAAAAAAACACTTTAGTTTTCTCCAAAAATTTATTTAATTTTACCCCATTTCTAAATGATTCGTAAACGACTCGTGTGAAGCAGTTTGAAGATTCAGTCGATATAATAAACTGTATGTGTGCGTGAGTGTGAGTGAGTGGAAAATGTCTGAAGTCCGTGTTTATTGTACGTGTGTTATCCGAGTATACAGAGTATGGTTCGGTCTCACCGGGGCTAATGAAGTCCGGAAGGCCGATGACGGAGGGTGAGTCCAGGGAATATGTCCAGTCAAAGATAATCCAGTTGAAAAGTCTTCGAAAGGAAATGGTCCACAGCAATCTCTCCTTCTCTCGTCCAAACAAATAACGCCAGCGCTGGTCCACCATTACGACCAGCTAATTTTATATTAACTGTGGCTACAAAAATCGAGAGGTCTTTTATGTTTGTGTCAGTGTTGCATTAAAAGGCCGGTTGAGCAAAAAGGACAAACACAAACAAGTAGATAAAGAAAACGTGTATTATACAAAACTAAATAAATTAAATGAAAAAGGTGCCCCACAACCAAACAAAGATATAAACAATATTTACAAACTACATATAATAAACTGTATGTGTGCGTGAACGTGAGTGAGTGGAAAATGTCTGAAGTCGTGTTTATTGTATGTGTGTACATACCAGAAAAGAGCAAAAAGGACAAACATAAACAAGTAGATAAAGCAAACGTGTATTATACAAAGCTAAATAAAGTAAATGAAAAAGGTGAACCACAACCAAATAAAGATATAAACACTATTTACAAACTATATATAATAAACGGTATGTGTATGTGTCCAAGTGAGTGGAAAATGTCTGAAGTGCGTGTTTATTGTATGTGTGTTATCTGAGTATACAGAGTATGGTTCGGTCTCACCAGAGTTAATGAAGTCCGAGAGGCCGATGGCGGAGGGTGAGAAGTCCGGGGAATATGTCCAGTCAAAGATAATTCGGTTCAAAAATCTTTGAAAGAAAATGATCCACAGCAATCTCTCCTTCTCTCGTCCAAACAAATAACGCTGGTCCACCATTATACTACTCATGCATTTTCCCCTCGGGGCATGGGGCAAGAGCACTTCACATATGTGTGTGTGTGTGTGTGTGTGTGTGTGTGATGCGCGACGTGCGCATGCTCCGTGCCCTTACACTTCACGTGTGTGTGTGTGTGTGTGTGTGTGTGTGTGTGTATGTGTGTATGTGTGTGTGTGTATGTGAGTGATGCGTGAAGTGCGCATGCTCCGTGCCCTTACACTTCGCATGTGTGCACGAAGTGCACTTCGCGAGTGTTAGAGTTCAGTTTTGGTGAATGGTGGAGAATAAACAGTTAAAAAGGATTTCGTGTGCTCTCGTTATTTATAGTTTTTTTATATTACAAAGTGTTTAAGCGAACCCGGCATGAATGCTCGGTCACATAAAGAGTGTGGTAACGTTAATTGTAAGATGGCGGGCAAGCTGTTTGCGACGTAGAACGTGGGCGGACATTATGCAAATATGTTACGGAGTGACTTGGATCCGTAACAGAGTAAAAATAGATTTGCTAACGACTCGTTTAGGCGAATGTGAGCCGACTCTTTTGTTTAATAGATAAAAACTTCATTTATGGTGCACTGTCAGCGTCACAGATAGTGCAGATAGTTTATGTTCACGAAAGACAATATTTGAAAAAGCATAATAGTGGCACTTTAATAAAACCCCACATCCTATTCCATTTGTTGTTAACTGTTTTTTTTTTCATGTTCTGTTTTTTTGTCATTTCTGGGAGCTCTGTGACCAAAACAAATTCCTTGTACTTGCAAATGTACTTGGCAATAAAGCTCTTTCTGATTCTAGAACTCACCCGAGGGGCCTCTGAGTAGCAATGATGTAATCAGGTTTTCCATTTTTATAGACAAGTCTGGCATTAGCCTGCACCCACTTCCACCGGTTTTCCTTAGTGAGCAGTCGGAACACTGTCAGGCCACTTTCCCCAGTCTTAATCACTACGAAAAAAAACATTGAAAACTTATTTGCATTGCATTTCTTTTTTTTTACATTATAATCACAATAAAACAAAACAAACGTTCCAGGTAAATGAACAAATACTTCTCGTATTGTCATGTGCTTTTGCAAAACTCATCAAGCACCATGATGAGACTGCCTTTCATGAAGACCTCAGGAAAGCAAGACCAAAACTTGCTGCAGTTCATTTATGGCGCTTTTCCACTGCATAGTACGACACGACACGGTTCAGTTCTACTCACTTTTGGGGGGTTATCCACTGGGAACAGTACATAGTACCTGTTCCTTTTTTTAGTACCACCTCCAAGCGCGCCGAACTGTTACCAAAATGTGACGTGTAAACACGCTAGTCACTGATTAGCCGGAGAAAATCGTCATTACTGCGTCACCGAACTTGCGACACGAGACACAACAGAACCGATATATTAATAGAACAGCCAGAGAAGGATCGCACGCACCTTTTTGTATTAACCGTCGGCCTCTTTTGAAACAAATTCCTTCGTCTCGCTGTTAAAAACATCCACATGCCGAGTATGAAGAACACCATGCCGTCGATATGCTCCATTGTTGTGTGTGTGTTTGTGGCGCGTTTACGATGACGTCACGGCAGTAGCGGCGCCGCGCGCGTGAGTAATCCCGTCCACGCTAAAGTGTTACTACACTGCAGTGGAAGTGCAAACCGAGCCAAACTGCGCCGAACCGAAGTGAGTTGAACTGAACCGTGTCGTGCCGTACTATGCAGTGGAAAAGAGGCATTAGAGTTACCAGCCTCAGAAATGACCAATTAAGAAACAGCACCTCCGAGAGCCGTTATGAAGCTTTACAGAGCATAAATACGAGGGAGTATCAAAGAGTTTCGAGATTAGCTCTGTTTATAAGCTCTGTTTTTTTCGCCATATGTCCTCCCTTAGACATCTTAAACCCTGGCAGTAGAATTTGCCCCTGGGGACGAATTCTCGATGCACAATGCTGCGAATGCCAAAAAAAACCGATAAGCATGCACTTGGTCGAGCTGCAGACCGGCTTTAGCTTTGTCGGTTGTGGAGATTGTGGGGCTCTTCCACTGTAAAGACTGTTGCTTCGCCTCAGGGTGGTACCCATATGGGTACCTTCGGAAGCGTTCCCTTGAAGTGCAGGTGCCACTCAAAACACCTCTAATGACTCATTGCAACATCAGAGTAAACCTGTCAAATCATGTCAAATGTTTCTGTGGCAGAATTGCCCAGTTTTACACAGAATTTCACGTTTGCTCTTTGTTCCAACTTGTTGTCCATGATGAAATAGCAGGTGGTCAGAATAGCGCCAGTTGCACAGCTCCCGATGTACACATGATGATGTCTTTTGGCACGCTGACTTATGAAGGTCGACGTTCCCTGTTACTGTACTTGCAGCGTTGTGCTGCCATCTGGTGACGTGTTACAAAACTAGTCTCGAAACTTACTGATACCACCTCGTACCAGGTACATCTCAACATCAACGATTTAAAGGAGATTACTGCATATTCTGGATCCCTTCAACATTGTTTTACAATGTAGAATTTAAAAAAAATCAGGATAAGAGGTGTCTGAGGGTGAGGGGGGGGGTCGGCGGGAGAAAACTATGGCAGGTTTTTTTTACAGCCTGAAACTGTGGTAAGCATCATACAAAAGCACAAAAAAATAAAAAATTAAAAGCTAGCAAGGTTAAAATTGTCTTACTGCGGACATGATTCTCTGCACAGTACAGCATGTCGGCTGCGTGAATGAACTGGTAGCCTGTGCCACGGACTCGTAACTCTGCCTCGGTGTAACCCAGAACTATCTTACCCCTGTAACACACACAGCGCTCTTGTCAGTTACTAGGATCTTATCGGACCTGGTTTCCCGAAACATAAACATTAAACAAGACAAGATGAATAGAGCAACAACAACAAATAATTTACCAAATTTTTTTTTAGATATTTTGAAATAAAAATGAAAGAAGTTACTTGGCATCGCAGGCCATTGGAGTGAAGTCCAGCTTGTGTTTGGTTCTGAAGATCATGTTCTTGGTGCGGATCTCCAAAATAGAAGGCGGCTGTAGAGGCGTGGCTACGGCAAACAGGGCCAGATGGGGCGGGGCTTGTCCTCCATCATCCAATCGCCTGTTCTGTCCATGGAGGAACTTTAGACGACCCTGGAGATTCAGTGCCTGTAGATATCGAGATTAAAACATTTAGCTGAGAGAAGATACAGTAGATCATTAATTCTTAGAATGTGTGTGTGTGTGTGTGTGTGTGTGTGTGTGCTTACCACGAAGCCAGAGGAGTTGTCGAGCAGGCAGCGGAAGCGACAAATAAAGTTCCTCTCCAGAAAGGACGAGTTCTCTGGAGGCAGCTGATCTGGTTTACAATGGACTGAAGAGGAACCGGAGGCAGAACCTGCATCTGAAATGTTAACCATGAATATACATTTTAGTCTCCAGTGTTTGAGGTAAATTCTCTTGGGAATGTTCAGCTAAATTTAATTACGTTCAATTTGGTGCAGTTTGAATCATATTCAGTTCAGTTTAACGATTTGGTTTCGGTTTAGTTTCGAAAGACTCGATTCGTTGAGTGTGACTGAGGGACGCTGACCCTGTGTGATTTCGGGCTTTTCTTCTGCAGTAGGAGGGTTCAGAGCCCAGTGCAGATTACGCCTAAATGCCTGCTGATCCTCTGTGTGGACCAACTCAAACACACACTGATGTAGCACATCTGTCTGGAGGAAGGACAGATAGACAGAGATTAATTGAGAGATGCGCCTTGCTGTCAGTACAGAGAGAGAAAACGTGAGTGTGTGTGTGTGTGTGTGTGTGTGTGTGTGTGAGAGAGAGAGAGAGAGAGAGAGAGAGAGAGAGAGAGGCTTACCTGGTGGAATCCAAGATAATCTTGTATAGTGTGTGAGACGTAGAATATGGTCCCTTCTGAAGTCACCACTAGTACAAACCCATTAAGGGCCTATAAATACACACACACACACACACACACACACACACACACACACACACACACACACACACACACACACACAGAAAGTTAAAGTAAGAGACTGACAGAAAAAGAGAGACAGACAGTTACAGACAGACAGTAAGTAAGGGAGCCTCTGGAAGGAACGGGAACAAAATATTTTAGTTTGCTACAGTTAGATTTTGAAATTATGGGAAGGGGTGTGAATAATTTCATCCCTCTGAATAATAGATATATATAGAGAGAGAGAGTGTGTGTGTGTGTGTGTGTGTGTATTATTCAGGAGGGAAAGTGAAAGTGGAACACACACTCCTCCTCCTCCTCCTCGTCATTACTCTCATGATGCTCGTTCCTCTCTCGGCTGAGTTACAGTGTGTGTGTGTGTTACAGAGTGTGTTATAGTGTGTTTTATCGAATGCTATAAAGGTGTGTTACAGCGTGTGTGTGTGTGTGTGTTACAGAGTGTGTTACGGAGTGGGTTACAGTGTGTGTTACGGAGTGTGTTACAGAGTGAGGGAGTGCGTTACAGTGTGTGTTACAGCGTGTGTCTGTGTGTGAGTGTGTGTGTGTGTTGCAGTGTGTTACTGAGTGACGGAGTGTGTTACAGTGTGCGTGTGTTACAGTGTGAGTGTTACAGTGTGTTACAGTGAGCGTGTGTTATAGAGTGTGTTACATAGTGTGTTACAGTGTGTGTTAGAGTATGTTACAGAGTTTGCGGCAAAGTACTGGTCAAAGGGCGACACACACACACACACACACACACACACACACCTGCAGCAGCAGCTCCCCCTCTGGTAGCCGTCCATCCACCGATGCTGTAGCTTTACTGTTGTCATGGTTTCCGTGGCTGGGTGTCGCCTTTTTACTGCCGTGATTCTTTAAGGTCACTGAATGAGAGAGAGAGAGAGAGAGAGAGAGAGAGGGAGAGAGAGAGAGAGAGAGAGAAATATCTTTTGGTAAAACAGAAGTTTATTTTTTGTTGGTTTGTTTTTCAGATATATTATCTGTGGTTAATCTCTTGGAATTTTATAAAGCAGTGTGAACAGGGTGCTGGATCCAACCACATCTGTTCGTTTGTCTCAGTTCTGTCGCGTCTCTCTCTCTCGCTCTCTCTCTCTCTCTCTCTCTCTCTCTGTGTTCATATCGAGTTCCAGGTCGTGATCAGAGATCAGTCAATCAGATTATTTAGTCATTCGTTACTTAAACCTCTGTATGTTTACTCATGTCTGCAAGTGTGTTTTTTTTTACAAATCTCTCAATCCGTCCCTCTCTCTCTCTCTCTCTCTCTCTCTGTCTCTTTCTCTTTGTCTCATCAGAGAAAATGACTAGAGCTGGAACGACAGCAGCAGGAAACTCAGGGAAATAAGAGCGAGCTAGAGGAGGAGGCAGAAAGAGAGGAAACATGTTCCACATCAAATATTAATGATGGCGGTGATTTGCGGGTTGTCACATGCTGATGACATCACCAGGGAGAGAGAATCGGATTGGCTGATGACAAAGCAGCAGTTCTGCTTAGGAGCCAACAAACGATCAAAACATCACAACAGTACACACATCACACACTCACTCTCTCTTTCTCTGTCAGGAGTCAAGATTCGAAGGTGCTTCATCGGCCTGACAAATATTTACATTCTGGGCACACACACACACACACACACACACACACACACACACACGATCACTGACACTCTCAAACAATACAGGCAGTTTAGAAACGTCAGTTACCTTAATCTGCTTGTCTTTGGACTGTGGGAGGAAATCTACTGTAAGTACGAAGAGGAAACGCGCCAAACACGGGGAGAACACGCAAAGTCCATGAACATAGACCCGAGGTGGGAACAAGCGCTACATCACCGTGCCATCCACCAGGAATATGTCCAAAATAATAATAAAGTGTAATATAATTGAAACATGTCAGACAGACAGACAGACAGACAGATGGATAGACAGACAGACACACACACACACAATTGAGTCTGTGTATTTTTAACCTCTGTTGAAACACACAGATAACACACAGTGCTGTTAAACAAATATTACTCTCCACATTATAAATATTTTAGGCTGCATCTGCTTTTCATTATTAATGCCTCATCCACGTTCTGAACCAACACACACACACACACACACACACACACACACACACACACACACACACACACAGGTGCAGTTGGTCCTGGACAGTTTTTCGCATAACACCAACATCATATCAAACATTTAAACCACTGCTAATTAATTATTCAGTATGCAGTCAGGCTATTGGATACTGGCTGCCAAAAGGGCGTGGCCTGTCACCACTGACTGCATTAAACATCAGGAAGAAAGAAGGAAACTGACCGGAGAAGAAGGTCTTGGTGCGCAGGAAGCTGACACTCAGACGTAGAATGGACAGCTTGTCCAGACCCGATGTGACATCATCGGGAAACGGCAACAGGCGCGCGAGACGGTCCAGCTCCGAGTTCAGACGATCACGATGACGTTTAGACGGGTTCGACTTCACTCCATCAGCAGGAGGCTGCTTCATACTGCACACGCACACACACACACACCCAACCACACACACACACACACACACACTTACAGCATTTGGCATATGCCCATGTCCAGAGCGACTTTTTTTTTTCATTATAAATCTAAGCAGTTCATTGTTAAGGGCCTCTCGCTCAGAGGCCCAACAGTGACTTAGAGGTGCTGGGGTTTGAGCCTGGAACCATCAAATCAGTCCAGTTATCCCTTGCCGCGTAACACCCCCCAACCCAGACACACACAAACCCCACACACACACACACACAAATCAGGCCTTATGTGACCTTAAAATCTGTCTCTGTCTATCTAACAATATATAAATTTGTAATTAAGTACTTTTTAAATTCATATAAATATTATCTATCTATCTATCTATCTATCTATCTATCTATCTATCTATCTATCTATCTATCTATCTATCTATCTATCACACTTTTCAGATAATAAACAGTTTGTTGTTTTCCTCTCTAAAATCATAAAAATAGATATACATTTCTTTGGTGCCTCTAGCAAAATATATTACTTTACATTACAAAATTATATAAACGTTAACTAAAATATGCTATCTATCTATCTATCTATCTATCTATCTATCTATCTATCTATCTATCTATCTATCTATTTTCCAGACAGATTTTGATTTTAATATTTGTCTGTAAAAATCTTAAAAACATAACTGTAAAAGAATATGACAAAATGTAACACAAAATTTAGAAAAGTTTTTATATAATTTGGATAAGTTTTAGATGAAATGTCACAGACATTTTAAAACAATAAAGACAGGATTATAATATTTTGCACAGTTATACAGGCTATAACACCTGTCTATATAACCTGTCTATAATACTAGCACATTAGTGTCACGTGAAGGTTCAGAATTCAGAAGGAAACGAATAAATCATTAGAACAGTAAGAATTAAATAATAAATGAAAATATATTTAAATGAAGAGCGATTATAGCTCATGTATGTGAGACAGTATGAACAGAAGCAGGTATGCTAGCAGATACACCATAATATCACAGGCTAATTCCCTTTATTTCCATACAGTAGTTCACCTTTAACATTTAATTTCAACAACCTTCTACCTTCTTTCATTATTAATAAGTATAATTAAACACAAGCAAATATTAATCACTTTTTCATCTGAAATTTGCATGTAAACATTGTGTACAGTCTAATGGCGCTTGCTAAGGTTTCTGACAGGATTTAGGTGACAGATTTTGATATCTGATTCATCTCACATGTTGTATTTAATTAATATTAGTTCCACATTAGAATGAACAGGGAGTGATTCTGATTTAAAAGTTTTATTAAGCTCAAAGTAATTACACAGCAAGCTACTGAGAAGAAAATACATATAGGCAGAAATTTTTTTTTAATGTTAATCATCACCTTAAATTAATTTATGTAGAAGATATATTCACAAAATATAAATGAAGCTAAGCTACAATAAAATGCTGGTATTTAACTTTTGAAAAGAAAAGAAAAAAGAATTATAAATGATTTGGATTGAAGTAGCAAAAATCCTAAAACAAAATCAGTTGACGGACAGCAACACTGAGACATTTTACTGAATTAATAAAATACAGATAGAAAAAATTAAAATATGAAAAAAAGAGTTAAAGTCTGTAATTTGATTAGCATTTACTTCATACTTATTATAGATTAATAAAGAGTGTTGAGCTAAAAAAAAAAAAAATAATAATAATAAATTCGATGAAAATTCTTGCTATAGTATTTAATCACAGTGTTTATCGGTTACTAAGTTAACACAGTTTATATGACTAAAATATCTAAATTATTATCATGTTTATTAAATGGATTATAGATACCACTAAAATATAATAAATATTGTGTAATTTAAAAGCTCATAAGATGTTAATATCCTTATTAAACTGCAACATCTCAATTAGGGTTTGTGAAATATTTTTATTATATGTAAAAAAATTGTTTAAAGCAATTAAATTCAATTTAAATGATTTTAATATTTTTTGAGGGACATTTCGCGCTGCATGAGATTCAAAAACAAATCACCCGGTAATTACCGGCACACTGGATTATTTAACGCTATTCAATTTAAATTACGTGAATTTATAATAATTCGATAAAACACCAAATACACACATCTAACACACACACACACACACATACTCACGCTTCCTGCACAGCTTTTCTTCTTTTCCGTCCTGTGTACATGTTTAACGCAAAATCCCGCTGGAGCAAAAATAACCAAACTAATAATAATAATAATAATAATAATAATAATAATAATAGCAATAATTTTACAAATGAATAGCAGAAACTTTTGTGCACTGAGAGTATTTCTCACACACAGTATTTCTCATTGCTCTCTCTCTTTCTCTCTCTCTCTCTCTCTCTCACACACACACACACACACACACACACAAAGTGGAAGTAAAGAAAAGTAGAAGAAAATGAATGAAATATTGTTTTTCCTTTAATTACAATTCCTTTTCACAAACTGGTGAAAAACACCCAAACGCCACTAGGCTGCACTAACCCCACCCCTGTGTCCCGGTGCTCTCCGGTTGTTCTCTCCGCAATATAAGGACCGGCCCGAGCGAGCGAGCGCGCGCTCCCGACACGGGCTCAAGCGGTGGGGGAAAAAATGTCCTGGATACAGTGCGCGCGCACCAGCGCCCGCTCTGATCCACCAATCACAGAGCGGGAAAAACGCGGGAGCGCGCGGCCTGGGCTGCTGAAGTACATCATCTACCAACGTGTTTAATAAACTACACATCTGTTTAATTATCAACAGAACCGTGCGTGTTTTAAGGGAGGGGGCAATTCCACACACACACACACACACACACACACACACACAGTACACTTGTTATAAATAATGTTTTAAAAGTTTTTTTGATCTTGTTTTATTCAAGTTAAAGAGACAATTTCTAATCTTAGTTTATTTTATTGAGGTTCAGTTCCCAGCCACACTGTAACAAATTGCTGTATTTTTTACAGCAAAATTATACAGAAACTTACCGTTTTGCCATTTTACAATTTATTGCTGTAATTTGCAATGCATTATGGGTTATACAGGGTTTTACAAGTGTTAACTGTATATTTCACTGTTAGCTGTAATTAATTTACAGGTACGTAGGAGGTGCTTTCACTGTATCTTTAATATTTTTACAAGAATTTCCTGTGCTGTTGCATTATGGTATTGCGCCGGCTGATATGGTTTGAAATCTGGTGGACTGAAGCACAGCGACAACAGCTGAAGAAGTTCAATTAAATTTACTCCCATAAGTATTCATTATTTCTTTTAATGTAAAGTAATTCATATATATGGGGAATATCCTGATAAAACTTATATAACGTTATATAAGTTTTATCAGGATATTCCCTCTAAACGTTATATTTAGCTACTTTGTAATGGGATGTTAAGTTAACTTTATTTATCTGTTGCTTCAGGCGAGGAGGAGAAATACGATGCGCGCCATTTCAGAAAGCAGCCTAAACTAAAAGGTAAATTGTTATTGTCATGTTAATGTTGATATATGCTGCAGTTTGTTAGCTTTATTTGCCTTTATTTTCTAGAGAGTATTTGTAGTTTGGCAGGAACAGCATTGCTATGGAAGTGCGTGTGAGGCAAAATGAACGTTACATGAAGTGCTCAGTTGTCTTTGCTGTTGAAAAATGTAAATATTAACATCGTTGGATGAGTTTCTCTGAAACCTGGAGTATATTTTGTAAAGGAATATGGCGTTAATTTCTTTTTTTTCATTAATTGTTTTGTCAGGCAAGCCGAAACATAACGGAGCTAAAAGGTAAAAACGTAATGTCATGCCGATGAATGCTGCTTTTTGTTACCAATTTATTCACCTAGCTCTCGATAGAGTATTTTTGAAATAATCGCATATAAACAGACACAACAGACTGAAATGCTGACCATTTTTATTTTTAGGCAAACAGTCCCTTTAACTTTTATTTAACTATTGCTTTATGCTTTAATCTTGAGTTGTTTGTAGTTGTTTTGTAACAGCTGATTTTTTAAGTTTTTCTGTAGTTGATAAAGTAAAATGATGTTACCAGTGACAGTGCTGAAGTGTTGTCAGGTGTCAGCGTTAATAAACAGTTTACTTACAACAGCTTTGAATTTGAGTGATTATTTTTCAAAATCTTTGTTTTAATGCATTTACATCAGTATAATAGTAAAGTACAGTTACAGGTTACAGCACAGTACAGTTCACAGTTAAAATAGTTATTTACAGGAATTTCATAGTAAAAATGTTACAGCTACATCTTGGCTTTTGTTGAATTCACAGGATTTTATTGGCAACTTTTGTTGCCAGGTAAGTACTGTAATTTAGCGTAATTACAAAAAAAAACCTGTAATGCCTTTTTACAAGTATATAAAATTATAAAATACTGTATTCTGCAAACATCAATTTATTGTAAATTGCTAAGCAGTATTATACTGTAATCCATTTTACAGCAATTAACGGCTATTTTACAGGATTTTATTGGCAACTATTTTGCCAGTAAATTATTGTAAATTCTACAGTATGTTCTTTACAGTATGTTCCCAAACCCCAGCCGCTGGATGCAGTGCCGGTCCCAAGCCTGGATAAAATGAGAGGGTTCCATCAGGAAGGGCATCCAACGTAAACTTTGCGCCAAATGTGTGTAATTGGATGGTCCGCTGTGGCGACCCCTCGATGGAGCAGCCAAAAAATAATTAAAAAATACTTCAACTTGAGGTATGACATCACTGTGATTAAATACATCGTACACTCACCATCCAATTAGTACATTAGGTCATTAGGTATGTATTACAAATACCTAATCGACCAAACAAATAAGAGGTAACAACTCAATGCATTTATTCATGTAGATACAGTTATAACAAGATCTGTTGAAGTTCAAACCGAGCATCAGAATGGAGAAGAAAGATGATTTAAGTTACCCTGAGCATGGTGTGGTTGTTCGTGCCAGATGGGCCGGTTGGAGTATTTCCCAATTCTTGGTGTTTACAGAAAATGATGTGAGAGCAATTTTCTGGGGGAAAATGACTTGTTTAAGTCAAAGGTCAGAGGACAACGAAGGGACTGATTTGAGCTACAGGCAAGAGGAACTCAAATAACATCTCGTTACATCTGAGGTCTGCTGAAGAACATCTCTGAACACACAACATGTGGAACCTTGAAGCATATAATATGTGCTATAGCAGCAGACTGCAAGACAACACCGGGTGTCGCACTTGTCAGATAAGAACAAGAAACTAAGGCTACAGATCACATGGGCTCACCAACATCAGACAGCAGAAGATCAGAAAAATGTCAGATATCAGTTGTGACATGAATTTGGTGTAAACAACATGAAAGCATGGATTCATCCCACAGTGTTTCAGACTGGTCCTGGTGGTGTGATGGTGTGGAGGAGATACTGTTTCTCGGTACCTGTCACTCAGTCTGTTACACCACAGCCTACCTGAGTATTGTTCCTGACCGTGTTCATCCCTCTATGAGCACAGGATAACGCGTCACAATTTCCTGAACATGACGGTGAGGTCACTGTACTCACGCAGCCTCCACACTCACCTGATGTCACTCCAGTACAGCGGCTTTGGGACGCGGTGGAACCTGAGATTCCAAGATCGTTTGTGGGTCTTTCTGCTTCTCTGCTCAGGTGGGTTGAGGTCAGGTGATTGACTCTGCCCTTTAAGAACATTGCAGTTTTTTTCCCCCCTGGGTTGCTTTCGTTACTACGTTTTTGTGACGTTATCCATCTGTACTGTGAGGCACTATCAGTTCTGTAGCAGTTGCATCATCAATTAAGTCAACACATATACCCCCCTCCACACACATACCCCCATGCCATAACTCTGCCTCCACCAGGTCCGATAATGATGTGATATGCTCTTAAACACGAGCCATTCTTTTCCTTCTCCATGTTCTACTTTTCTAGTCATTCTGGTGGAGGTTCATCTTCTGTCAGAACTGAGCAGGTGATTTAGAGATTTTTTTAACTCTGTAACTTTTTTTTTCCTGTTCTTACCTCCACCAGAGTATCTGCCTTGGCTGGATGTTGTAGTTTCTCTTCACCAAGTGTTCGGTGGTCCTCCACTTTAGATATCTTCTCAGTTCACCGGTGAATTCCTCAATTTTAAGGACATATATGGTTTGGCCACCTCAAGTTTCTGCTCTCTCTCTCTCTCTCTGTATGTCTGAGAGGTGTTTTGTTTTCAGGCTAACAACAGCCTCTGTCACCTGCACCAACACCTCCTTGGATTGCATACAGTATTGAACAAACCCTAGATACACATTCAGGACTTGTAATGAAAATGCCGCAACTGACCATCAGACTGCTCAACAATTCAGTCGTCCAATTACTGAATTGAATAAGGGAATTGTTTACACCCAACTCTGTGTGTATGTGTGTATACGTGTACTGTATGTGTTTTATTATTTTATAATCACCTGGTCAGGAAAAGAGGTTTTGTCTGCAATGTTTTATTTCATGGCTTTTTATTTCAGTATGATCAAGACTACTGAACATCAGCACTCTCGTTAGAGAAAAAGGAGCGCTAATAATAAGAACACTTTTACAAACCAGTGTGGTCGATAAACGCTTGGAATAATATAAAGGCGTAAATGTTGATAGGCACAGCAAACACGTAAGACATCTGCTAATACAAAAAACAAAACAAAAAACAAAAATTGCCATTTCGTTGGAAAAAAAAAGAAAGGTATACAAATTGTACAAGGTGTGCAGGGAACTTTACAAAATATTGTATATTTGTGAGCACAAACAAAAAAAAAAATGCGTGAAGAGCAACAAAGATGACAAAATGACATACAACGCTAATAACAATAACAACAATAATAATAATAAAAAGGTAAATCATAAACTGATACTGCGTTTCAGAAGAGACAGATGAAAGTAATCACTGGAAAGCATCAGAAATAGCAAGTGCTTCAATTATTCCTCTAACAGGAAAAAGAAATTGCGCTTTTTGTTTAAGTATAATTTTTTTTCTCAGACGCTACGTCAACCTCCAGGCGAGGGTGTTTTCGGCGGCTGTGTTCAAGTCCAAACCTTTTATTTTCACAGCGTCTTGGCATTGGATATAAACAAGAGCATCAGACTCGTGCATCAGACGGCGGAGATGCCAGGCACGTCACACCTCATACACGCTGGATATCTACACAACATAACTGGTACACAGAGTTTCTGTGTGTGTGTTTTACATATATCTAGCTAGCGAGCGTTGCACTGAGATAACGTCACTGGAATAAGAATCAGAAGCTAATCCTTACACGCGAGACCTAGCTAGCTATTTCGTTAGATTAAGTCCTCATTCCAGAGCCTAAAGTTGCACACTGTGGTTTAAAAATAAATATTATTTATACAATGCTATACAATCGAACAAGGTGCGGTGGAACTCTACAATATTACAACCAGCCTAAGAACACACCCTTCGCCTGTCAATCAATTCACGGATCTGTCAGTTGTTCCCTAACGTCGCTCATTTCGATTCCTAGATGATTGTTTCTTTATCAAAAGATTTATTTTTTTTTAATAAAAAAAAAAATCATATTTACAGCAAAATATTTTTTTGGGTGAAATATCCATAAGGCATCTGATGGTTGGTTGAGATTTCCAGGAAACCCTGATTTTTGCATCCAGCTTTCACCTGCTCTGTTACTGCCGTTATCAACAGCACACCGGAGGAATTACAGAAGATTATAGTGGGAAAAGTGAAGCAGAAAGAGTTTCTGTAAGCTTTCAGATAAACTGCGTAAGAAAGAATGAGAGAAAGAAAAAAAAAACTCGTCCCTTGAACTGTACGGCTCCGAACAACACTAGTGGAAACCAAACTCCGGGCTGCTCGCTCTCGGTGCCCTCTGCTGGCGACTCGGACATGTCCTCAGTCCAATCAAGAACATGCACTGGAGGGACAGACCCTTCCTGCACAGTGTGCACTTCACAGAGGCACAAAAGGCGACTCCTTACACGTTACTCCACATTTACCTGATGTAGACGATCTGCTCCTGTCTCCCATCTACAGCAAGATTCAATCTCAGTGCAGGGAGATCAGATATCTGATCTCAGCACACTGGTGGTGAGAGGTCTGATCTCACCACCTTCTCACTGTCGGGATTTCTGATCTCACCACCCTCTCTGCAGGGAGATCCAATCTCACCACCTTTTCTCTGTAGGAAGATCTTATCTCAGTCCCCGTTTTGCAGGGAGATCTGATCTTTATTGAACCTCTGCGATCATGCCACGCACACACACCCGGCGCAAACGTGACAAATCCAATCTTCAATATCAAATCCAATCTTCAATATCACTGTAGTTCTATATTCACGAGATGAGAGAGCAGAATTCTGTAAAAACCTGATTACCGTTCAGCTCACCAATGCAGTCTGATCAACCCCAGTACCGTCGCATCTCAGTCACTGGATCATCTCATCTTACAATCCAAAATGTCTCGCTACGCTGAGGAGCAGTCTGCAGTGTGGTTAGAAACAGATCGGACCTAATGTTCCTGTGTGACATTAAACAATTTCTCTCTTTTCGTCAGACGTTAAATCTAAACTAACATGCTGAGGATTAGACACCTAGCTGAGTAAATTTGGAGGACAAGTGAGACTTTGGTCATGAAGGATGGAATCTGTGGTATGAAGGAGCTTTTGCTTCTCAAAGATAAAGTCACAATTTAGGTCTTGACTTTTTCTTATTTATTATTTAATAAATATTTATAAGCCGTATATCGCGCACATCAACCTAGCGTAAGATCGGCGATAAACTTCTTTCCCAGAGAAAACTTTCCGATGTAATGCCTTGTCCACTTTTAAGATGCTGAGAGAACAGAACAGGACTGCGGGTAAGACCTTCAAACTGTCCTGCAGACTCGACTGGCATCTCACGCCACCTCTGTGTAAAACTAACGATCAAGACTAGCGACTAAGATAAGCACAGCGCTCCAGGTATGTCATCAGTCACATGTCCCTGATATTTATATATGAAAGCGTTTCTAGCCGGTACGGTTCTGTAACATGTGCGCTCTCGTAATGCTATATTAATAACATACAGTCATATGGAAAGGCTAAAGTGTCGATAAGAATAAGGCACGCAGCGGGGACGTGGGGAAACAGGAAGTACGCGAAATAAAGAGAGCAAAGAGATAAGAAACGTCGACGGCTGGCTCTCGGCCTGACTTCTGTGCGTTTGCAGGGTTTAACACTCTCCGTCCGAGTGTTTTCACTCGTATCACGCCGCACCAGCTCTCGAAGAAAAGGTGCCAACTGGCTAGCTCGTCCGATTAACAGGGAGTCAGTGCGCTAGCACTTACGCGATTATGATTATCAATACAAGCAGACACGGAAAAATGGCTCAATGACATTCGATTAAACAAACAGAACGAAATATAAAAAAAAATTGCATATTTAAAGCAAAAAACGAACAAAAGCGAAGGCATATATTTTATGCGTATATATGTGAAGTCATGATTATGTCATAATAATAAAAATAATAATAATAATAATAATAATATGATACTGCCATGAAGATTTCAGCGTGTGATGAAAATCCTGGTTACGTGTTTTTGCGGTTCTTTGGTGTTTCTGATTTAAAAAAAAAGTCCAGTTATAAAATCAGCACGTTGTGTCAGGCGAGGTGTTTCTCCCGAATTAAACATGTGCTCATAGTGTCATTGGTAACTGGGTGATTAATTTGGGGACGGGGCATTCCCCAACAAATATTAAAATAAAAAAAATTAAAAAAACAGGAAGAAAAGCTGGACAGACAAGAATGCTTCAGCTTTAACGGTCAGTCAGGCAGTAGTTTTGCCCCCACGCACACACACACACACACACACACACACACACACACACACACACACACACACAGAGATCTGGAGCACTGAGGGAGTCCTGTAAATAACACCACGCCTAACGACTGTGTCTGAATTCTATTATAGTGCTACGTTCTTTGGATGCAGGACAAGATCTATCTGTTTTTCAGTCTTTTTTTTTTTTACGTTTAACACATTTTGTTTTTTGCAATCTGTCATTTTTACAGGTGTTGATCTCACCTTCTTAAGTGCATCAAGAGAAATCCAAAAGGGAACACGTGAGCACTAAGAGGCTTTTCCCTTTTAGTTTTTTTCACAACTCTACTCTTTCTAAATAAATAGAAATAAAACAACTGTGTCTTTTAAATGGCTTTCCCCCCCCCAGAATTTCATCTTTGCAAAGAAAAGCTTTAATCTATTCCTATAGCATACTTCATAACCGAGCTCTGAGCAGCTCCACTCAACAAACAGAAACACACACACACTCTCACTCTCTACTCACACTCTTGCAGGGAAACCACATAGAAATGCACTAAGAAAATTTCTTTCCAACTTTTCTGTCCTTCTGAACAACTTTGCGCCGGGAGTGAGCGAGCGAACAAATAAAACAAACAAAACAAAGCATCGGATAGACGAGTGTGTGAGCATGAGCAGGCGTGCAGGGTTTCACATGTAGTCTGTCAGACAGCACTACCATGACCAGTCCAGCCCCTCCGCCTTCAATCTCATGCTACGTATTTCAGCTGCGATTAGACATAAGGGAGAGTCTGATTACAAAGAAGCGTCTGTGGGGTCTTCACTCGTCACGGGGACGTCCCTCCTTCCGTTCTCCGTTAACAAAAGATAGCTGCGCTAGACAGGAACTTTTCTTTCCTAAAAACTTTCGCTCTGGGTGTGGTTGGTGAAGCACGGCGTCCCGCCCGTCACTGGGGCGAACTGGAACGGTCCGTTCTCCTTGACTGGATGTTTGGTGATCTGTAGGAGACAAATCAGACGAATCACTTGACCAGTCGAGTGGCAGAAACAGACTTTTTAGCGAGATTTTTTTACGTTACCTGTGTCTGGCTGTTGCAGGTGAGGAACTGCTGCTGCAGGTGGCAGGCGCTGTCCGGCGTCAAGCCGTTGTTCAGTATGCACTCGGCGGGGCTGTTCTGAAAGATGTACGTGCCCTGCACGGGGTTTTGCGGCAGGAACTCTGTTGTCTTCGAAAACGCCACGTCCTGTCCAGGTGAGAAGCTGGCAACCGAGGCTCTCTCGAACATGCAACTGCTAATGGGGGCAAGATTCACACTGTTCAGCAGCTCCCCCTGCTGGCTGTATACTGCGTTTGCCGCCTCCATGAGTTTCCCCTGCTCCCCAAACACAGCATTTGCTGGGTGCAAGAGCTCCCTCTGCTGGGCGTAAACTGCATTAGTCGTCTGCTGCCCAAACACAGGATTTGATGGGTGCACAACATGCTCCCCTTGCTGGCCATAAACTGTATTACCGATCACTTCAGGTTGAGCGTGGGGCTGCTGCTGCATTAACCTCGTGAGTGGAACCGACTGGACGTGACGATGGCCATCTGGGATATTCTGGACGGTGGGAACTTTTGGAACTACGTTGTGTAATGTTGGATGTTGAACCGAGGACTGGGATTGTGGCCACGCTGCACGTCTCTGACTGTCCACGCTCTGATTGCTGAGAGGAAACTGCCCCTTGAGGCAGGCGCTTGGTGCAGGGTTCAACAGAATATTTTGTGGAAGTGAAATATTCTTGCTGCCGATGATCTGGGGCCCCGTCCACTGACTGCTCGGCTGGACCGACTGGTTGAACAGGACAGGATTATGGTTGTGGAAGCTCCCATGCTGCGCTTGGTTATGAAGGTTGGGCAACAGCACGGTTTCTGGATAGCCCATGGTTCCGCTGTGGATGTGATTCTGACCCGGGAGTCCGATCTCTGCTTGGCTGCGATGGCTTGCTGCTGTCTGCTGCATCAGCCTGGCCTGGTTCTGCTGCCTGGGAGGTGAAGTATCAAAAATCATACTTTCACACAGCTCGACAAACGGTTCCACAGAATTTGCCTGCTCTATCTCTGGAGTGATGTGAGTGAGTTTCATCATTCCCTGTCCTGGACTACCTGTTTCAAGACTGTCTGAAATGCCTAAGAGCTCATTGAGGTCTCCTTGCAGCTGCAGCTCTGACAAACACTCAGGAAGTTGTTCGTTCATGTCGGTGCTGCACTCCTTCAACAGCACGTCCTCCACATACGAGAAGATATCGTTGGCCATGATGTCGTTGAGCTCGACGGGGAGCTCGATGCTGGTCACGGTGTTTATTCGCAGCAGCGCATTCTCCCATTCCTTCAGCTCCTCCTGGTTGATGTTCAGGTCATCCAAGTTACCGCACATGCTGCTGTCCCTGATGATCTGATGCAAGCTGTCCATCATCTCCTGCGCTGCCGATTCCTCCTTGATGCCCACGGAGCTCTTTTCTGCTCCCACCCAGGGATTTCCAGGAACGGTGAGAAGGGCGTGGCTGTCCTGGAATGCCTTTTCCAGGCAGGACTGAGAGTTGGGATCGCTGTCTGTCCGGTAGACGGATTCATCCTGCTTCAGCATGGAGCTCAGCAGTGAGCTTGGAGGCAGCACGGCGGGTCTGCTGATCTTACCCCCTTTGATTTGGGTAGAGATGTTAGTCATGTCCGGAGAAGGGGTGGTCTCGTATAGGACGGCTTCTCCAGTGGCAAAGCTGAAAGGCAGCTGCAGCTTTCTCTGCCGAAGATGCTCTTCCCCTTCTTCATTACTGGGAAGGAGAAGTGCAAGAGAGAGGTAAAGACAGGAAAAGAGAAAAACACTTTAAACCAAAACCACTCTCTGATCTGTTCGAGTCTCACATTAAAGCTCTCTGTCGTGCCACGATAAAGTCCGGACGTCCGCCCTTGTAGACGAGCCGGGCGTTGGCCTGGACCCAGACCCATGTTCCAGACTTCGTCAGGAGCCGGAAGACTGTGAAACCACTCTCGCCAGTTTTAATCACTGGAGAATGAAAAAAGAAATAAACATCAAGAAAATTCAACAGATAGTAGATGACTTTTGTTTCTTCAGTTCCTGCCACTGCGATTACATAAAGTCCTTAAAAGTAGCTAATTCTAGGTAAGCTGGTAAAAACTTCACGCGATGGATGTGTGATTGGTTTGCTCGTGCTGTAACTCACTTCTGATGTGGTTGTCGGCACAGTACATCATATCTGCAGCGTGGATGAACTGGTATCCAGAACCTCTCATACACAGCTCAATCTCGTTGTACCCCAGCACCACCTTCCCCCTGAAGGAAGGAAGACAAACACACAAATATTACAAGACTTTACAAATTAACTCGACTAGTACTCCTCAACTTGGTAACTATATTACATGTCTGCAGGAATTCTCAATGTTACAAATATAGGTAGTCCCCGACTTACGAACGACTTCCGCTCTGGGAGCATGTTCGTAAGTCCGATTTGTTCCTAAGTCTGATGAAGTGATTCTTTAACACCTTTGACATGGATATACAATGTAAAGTAAACCAATCCATGTGACTAAATCTCGGTCCCTTTTCCCCACACTGCCATCATGTGGCCAAAAACCATAATCACGCCTAAGGAAATGAATCTCAGTGAAATGTAAATGTTGTCTCTGCATCTTTAAACCGCGAGGGGAATCCTGGACAATAATTTGTCTCAGAGCTGTTTCGAACTGGGAACTTAGGCCTGGGCGATAAAACGATAACGATATGTTTCACGATAAACACGTGATCGACATCAATAAAAAATGTGTTCGATAGAACGTTCGATATTTTTTATTCTTTGTCGGAAGAAAACAGAGGTTGCAAAGCTAGTTTGGTTGCTGTCATGCGCACTCGCTCCGCAACCGTCTCTAGGACCCGGAAGTAGTACGGTCGCGATTCAGGAAGCATAAACGGAGACAAGATGGCGTTGACATTGGCACCCGCCCACCCGCCAAATGCGGGTAAAATTTGGCTGTGGCGGGTAATAACTTTAGTCTCGCTAGCCACATAGGCGGGTAGTTTATTCTTTGGTATGATAATTGTTATGTTTGCATCAATATGCACAACTAACATCTATTATATTACTTGCTTTTTGTGTGAGACAAACGGAGGCATGGAGAAAAACGGTATTCTTCTTTTACTGCATTCAGTGCACACGACACATATAGTATACAGCGCGGTTTTGCCCCCTGGTGGCCCGCCAGTGAATTAACATCAAACTCAAATATATTACAACAATATATTTTTGTTGTAGTTTTCTCTAAAGGCATCTGATATAATAAACACATTGCACTATTTTATTACAATTTATTAAGCATTTCTTACATTTTCTTTTAATTTTGCACCTTAAATGTGATAATGAGATAATTGTTAAGTGTTCATTGTGACTTTAGACTTTAGACACACACACACCAGTGGATTTCCGGAGTCACTCGCCATTCAGCCTTTTTACTAGCCACGATTTTGTTACCAGAAAATCACAGTTTTTTTCTTCACCATGATACGTTAATGTTTGTTATATCTAGACTTACTTATAAATTACAGCATACACTGTATCACTATAGTAGTAGTCAAGTATTCAGTACTGTTAAGATAGATTCAGTACAACTGAACGCATTCTGATATTAAAAATACAGCAACTTAGAACATTTATAATTTTAGTGTGTTATTATGTGTACTACTGTATTATCAGGTATTATTATTCATTATGTATTATTATATCAGAATTATGAGTTAAGACAACGGACTCTGGTCTATCTTGTAGTGTTGACTCTTTATAGTGTGAGGTAATTCAATCAATTGATGAATTTTCTATCATTCAACATGAAATCTAAATAGAATTTAATAGTGATTACTTTTTTGTTATATATATATATATATATAATCAGTAAATAACCTGAGAAAGGGGCAAACATTCTCATCCTGTTGAGAAGCAATAGCCCTTTAAGGAAATGATACACACACACCAAACAGGAAGTAAAAGTGTGTGTGTGTGTGTGTGGGTATGTTAGTGATGCGCGGGTCGTCTGGTAACCCGCGGACCCCATCTTATCGGGTTGGGGCGGGTAAAGAAATTGTCAGTTTATTTGCGAGACGGGTCATTAAAAACAAAATTAAATAAAAAATCCATGTATGTTGCGTGCAATTCCCTATAGCCTATATGAAATATTTGGGAATATCTGTTTTCATATTTTATTAAGTTCTTTGATAAGGTTACGTCACGTGACAAGCAGCTCCCGCCGCCAGTCACAACAAAAACAAAGAAATAAAAGTGAAGATGGAAGACAAGATGCGGGAGAAATTGTGGTCGGGAATTTACATCATTAAAAGAAAAAACGGTCAGGCTGCTACATCTAATGTTTAAGAGTCCAAAGTATGTCTATTTAACGGTCGGGGCGGGTTGTAAAAATAGATACAGT
Source organism: Channallabes apus (assembly GCA_030522415.1). Taxonomy (NCBI): domain Eukaryota; kingdom Metazoa; phylum Chordata; class Actinopteri; order Siluriformes; family Clariidae; genus Channallabes; species Channallabes apus. The sequence continues at coordinate 6,794,684 of CM060130.1, forward strand.
GGTGCGGCGCGAGCCAAATATTTTCATAAAAGCGGGACCCGCGGGTTGGAACAATACCTGATCACTAGCATCACTAGTGTGTGTGTGTGTGTATGTGTGTGCGAGAAATGTCCTCATTACATTAACGTGCGTTTTATGCGTAATATTACGTTGCAATGCGTTTATTATATCGGATGACTTTAGAGAAAACTGCAACAAAAATACAGTATATTGTCATACCAAAGAATAAACTACCCGCCAAAGTGGCTAGTGAGACTAAAGTTATTACCCGCCACAGCCCAATTTTACCTGCATTTGGCGGGTGCCAATGTCAAACCCTGACACACACATACTGTACAATATACTGGACTTGTTATAAATTCACTTACACACTGAAAATATTGTATATAATTTTAAATATCGGTATCTGGTGCACTGCAGGTCCTTTTCTTGTACAATACATGTGAGATATTTCTGTGATTGAAGCGCGGTCTGTATCTCGAATGTGTGTAAATCGGGGATTACCTGTGCTCCCCCTATACTGTACTTTTACAGTGCAACATCACCCCCCTTATCAATCTACCCCCCCCCCTTGCAATATCTTCCCGTTGTCAACATATTGTACTGGAAGGCTAAAGGAGCTCCCCCTGCTGTTCACACAGTGGTATATTACTACACCAGAAGAAGAATCAAGTTTTAATTGCCTGGTGTCAATGCCCATAGGTGTAAAGTCCAGCTTGTGTTTGGTCTGGAAGAGAAGCGTCTTGCTCCGAATTTCCAAGATGGCGGGAGGTTGAAGGGGCGTCGCAATGACAAACAGAGCCAGCTGAGGATGCGCCATACTGCCATCCTCCGCCATCTTGTTTTGGCCGTGAAGATACTTCAGCCGTCCGTGGAAGTTCAGCGCCTGGGGCGAGGAAAGAAGAGTGGCCAAGGTCATGTTCTGTTCGTAATGGTGGATTTGTGTATGCATGAAGGTGTGTGTGTGTGTGTGTGTGTGTTTACCAGGAACCCAGAGGAGTTGTCAAGGAGGCAGCGGAAGCGGCAGCAGAAGCTCCTCTCCAGGAAGGACGAGTTCTCTGGTGGTAGCTGCTGAGGGTTGTAATTTACGATGGCACTGGTGATGTCACTCTTCTTCTGGAGGCCTGAAGAGAAACATCACACACAATATAAACTTTGTGCTTTTAAATGCAGTATCCTATTATCTGGGGTTCATTTGGCTCTTAAAAGTCCTTTGTCTGTGACCAGAAGGTTGTGTGTTCCAACCCCAGCTCAGCTATTTCCGGTGTATAAGTCATGCTGGATAAAAACAAAAACGCAGAATTCTAAATGTGAATGCACTACGACGCTGATTATGTCAAGGGTCTTAAGATGTTTATTTGTAAACTTGAATGAACTGTTGACCTGCCCACACACACACACACACACACACACACACACACTCCTCTACACACATTCCAGACATGTTCAGTAATAACAGCCAGACACGCAAATTGCTCACCCATCCAAACACACAAACACACACACAAACACACCCACACACACACTCGTGTCTTGGTTGGCCCCATTTGTTAGTATTCATGCTCTATGAGCTGATAAATAGCTCCATCTGTAGAAAACGCTCCCTGTAAATTATCATGTTCTTTACCACGTTGTCGCCCCCTTGTGGCTGAGCCTCATAACGCCATGGACAATTCATTAGGAAACAAGTTCGTACATGGTTTTGTATTTTAGGTTGGAAAATGGAATGTCCCCAGAGAGACAGAAATACAAGACCGGGTTGTGTGAGGTGATCCACGCTGGGGTTTAAAAATATATTTAGTAACGAACAAGAAGTGAAGGATATAATGCTATGGTAATGTTTAGATGTAATTTAGTTTCCATGTGCTGAATTAATGATGAGATCAGTGGAAGGAAGTGAGACGTGGTTGTGTGTGTGTGTGTGTGTGTGTGTGTGTGTGTGTACACACCATCAGCATCGTCAGTGAGATCACCCTGTGTGGGATTCAGGGCGAAGTGCAGCTGTCTCCTGAACACGGCCCGGTCATCAGTGTGAATCAGCTCGAACACACTCTGGTGCACGACATCCGACTACACACACACACACACACACACACACACACACACACACACACACACACGTTGGAAAACATAAAGAGCCAAATATCCCAAGTGCAGATAAAACTGAAAAAAACTAATAATAATAATCATTACACACACACACACACACACACACACAGTTTAATGCTTAATGTTTTTATGTTCAGTAAATAATCTCCACAGCTTCAAGTTAATCTGTAATGCACCTGGCTCCCTCTAGTGGTAAGTCAGAGTGACACAGTCTTACCTTTCTCACTTTCTCGGGCTCTCTCCCATCTCACTTCTCCCCATCACCTGTCTCGACTCATGTCTGTCTCCCGTCTCACATCTCTCTCCCCTGTCTCTCTCCGCTGTGCTCCACTCTACTGCTGTATTAGACTATTTTCTGTGTTTTGGAGACCGTCCTGTCCTCTTCACTTTATATGTTTGATTTATGATTGTATTTAATTTTTCTTTATTATAATGTTTTATCTTGCATGTGTGTGTGTGCGTGTGTGTGTGATATTGTAAGAGATCTCCGTTCATATCCTCTTACTGCACTGAGACATTCTTTAATATATTTTTTTGGAGAGTGGTTAGCACCGTCACCTCACACCTCCAGGGTCCGGGTTCGATTCCCGTCTCTGTGTGCATGGAGTTTCCATGTTCTCCCCCGTGCTTGGTGGGTTTCCTCCGGGTTCTCCGGTTTCCTCCCACAGTACAAAGACATGCAGATTAAGCTAAGTGGCGTTCCCAAATTGCCTGCAGTGTGTGAATGAGTGTGTGTGTGTGTGTGTGTGTGTGTGTGTGCCCTGTGATGGAGTCAGGGAGTCCCCCAGGATCGACTCCCTGTACAGGATAAACACTACAGAGAGTGAGAGTTGTTTTTGTTTTGCGCTGCAGCACTTCCTCTTCTGTACGTCAGGGTGTGTGTGTGTGTGTGTCACAGCCTCCTGCTGACCGAGCACAAGACTTCTACAACAATAACAATGACAACAACAACAACAACAACGGCATGTCTGGTTTTTAAAGTGTGTGCGTGTGTTTAATGTAAACTACTTGTGAATGAGAACAGTAAAGCCACAGCGAGCGAGTCCGACTGGATTGTTAAAGAATGACATGAAGGTGTGTGTGTGTGTGTGTGTGTGTGTGTGCATGCAAGTGTTAGATTCATAAAACTTCAACTGAAATGAACTTTGTGCATAACTGTATATCACACCTGTCTCTCTCTCTCTCCCCCTGTCCCCCCCCCCCCTCGCTACCTGTCTCTCTCTCTCTGTGTGTCTCTCCCCCTGTCTGTCTCCCTCAGACCTGTCTTTCTGGTTTTCCATCAGTAAGTTGTAGAGGGTCTGTGTTTTGAACGCAGAACAGATTCCTCATACACACACACACACACACACACACATGACTGTGTTGCAATCAGCAGTTAAACACACCATGCTTTCACAACCTGTCACTAACAAGAGATGTGCCTCTGATTCACACACACACACACACACACACACACACACACACAGTTTATTTCGGTTGTACAGAAGTGTATCTGTGTGTTCTGACCTGATGAAAGCCCAGGTAGTCCATTATGGTAGGTGAGGAGTAGAACACATAACCTTCAGCTGTTATAACCATCACGAAGCCATGCAGAGCCTGAAACACACACACACACACACACACACACACACACACACCGTTATGAACAATAACACAAGGGAAAAGCACCAAAAGATATCACAGTGTGAGTGTGTGTGTGTGTAAGAAAGTGTGTGTATGAGCATGTGTGTGTGTGTGTGTGTGTGTGTGTATGTGTTTGTGTGTGTGTGTGTGTGTGTGTGTAAGGCAGAGGGCTATTAATTATCAAAGTGTTTGTAAATCTGTTAAAGAAATAACCGAACTGAGAGACAGACGGACAAATACCTCTGACCAATCACAGCCCTGCACCTGTTCAAGCTCCGCCCACTCATATGGACTGGGTTCATGACAGATAAAGTAAGATCACGGATTTATTTCTGTACAGCGTTGATGGGAGTGTGTGTGTGTGTGTGTGTGTGTGTACCTGCAGCAGTAACTCCCCCTCGGAGAAGTTCACTCCGTCCAGGCTGCTGACCTTCTGTCCGTTTCCTCCCAGAGTCCCCGTGGGCCAGCCGTTAGCTCCGCCCACCGTCTTCCTCATCGTGGCTAAACAAAGCAAACAGAGACAGGGGGAAAGTGTTAATGCTCTGTGTGTGTGTGTGTGTGTGTGTGTGTGTGTGTGTATGTGAAAGCAAGTGTGTTTGAGAAAGAAAGTGTATGTGTGTGAATTATTTTGTTCAGATGATCAGAAATATGAACTCTGAATTCAACCAATCAGAATCCAGGATTCCACACTGCCAGGGTAGATGACCTTTGTGGTTCTCTCCATTGGCTTGTGCATCAACACAGCAGAATGGCCCTAATCCCTAACCTCATTCTCTAACCTCTAATCCTTAATCCTAATCCCATCCCCTAATCCCCAACCGATACTCTCACACAGTCTCTAACCTCTAATCCTAATCTCGAACTCAAATCACTAAAAACGAATTAATAATCCATAATCCCTAACCCTAACCCTTAACCCCAATACCTATTCCATAACCATTATAATCCCAATTCATGTCCTCTAATTCCTAATCCTCAAACCCTAACCCAGTCCCTTACCCTGGCCTTTTAATCTCACTAGACCCTAATCCCAAAACCTGAATTCATAACATAACATCTATAAATCCTACAAATTAACCACTAAACCCTAATTCCATAACCCTAAACACTAACCACTAAAACCTTAACCACTAACGCTGCAAACCCCTAACCATTAACCAATAAACCACTAACCCCTCATCCCTTACACACTAATCCCTAGATATTAGGGATGTAACGGTATCAAAACTTCACGGTAAGGTAATACCTCGGTATGAATGGCACGGTACGGTATTCATTGAATCATTTACAGGAAAAACTAAACTAATAAAGAGACTCGAAAAAAGTGCCAGAAGTGTTTATTAAAAACTATTGTGGTGTGAAAAACTATTTGCCCCCCTCCTGATTTCTTATTCTTTTATTATCTAGGGAGAAAAAAAATCCAAACCTACATGGCCCTGTGTGAAAAAGTAATTGCCCCCTGAACCTAATAACTGGTTGGGCCACCCTTAGCAGCGATAACTGCAATCAAGCGTTTGCGATAACTTGCAACGAGTCTTTTACAGCGCTCTGGAGGAATTTTGGCCCACTCATCTTTGCAGAATTGTTGTAATTCAGCTTTATTTGAGGGTTTTCTAGCATGAACCGCCTTTTTAAGGTCATGCCACAACATCTCAATAGGATTCAGGTCAGGACTTTGACTAGGCCACTCCAAAGTCTTCATTTTGTTTTTCTTCAGCCATTCAGAGGTGGATTTGCTGGTGTGTTTTGGGTCATTGTCCTGCTGCAGCACCCAAGATCGCTTCAGCTTGAGTTGACGAACAGATGGCCGGACATTCTCCTTCAGGATTATTTGGTAAACAGTAGAATTCATGGTTCCATCTATCACAGCAAGCCTTCCAGGTCCTGAAGCAGCAAAACAACCCCAGACCATCACACTACCACCACCATATTTTACTGTTGGTATGATGTTCTTTTTCTGAAATGCTGTGTTACTTTTACGCCAGATGTAACGGGACACACACCTTCCAAAAAGTTCAACTTTTGTCTCGTCGGTCCACAAGGTATTTTCCCAAAAGTCTTGGCAATCATTCAGATGTTTTTTAGCAACATTGAGACGAGCCTTAATGTTCTTTTTGCTTAAAAGTGGTTTGCGCCTTGGAAATCTGCCATGCAGGCCGTTTTTGCCCAGTCTCTTTCTTATGGTGGAGTCGTGAACACTGACCTTAATTGAGGCAAGTGAGGCCTGCAGTTCTTTAGATGTTGTCCTGGGGTCTTTTGTGGCCTCTCGGATGAGTTGTCTCTGCGCTTTTGGGGTAATTTTGGTCGGCCGGCCACTCCTGGGAAGGTTCACCACTGTTCCATGTTTTTGCCATTTGTGGATAATGGCTCTCACTGTGGTTCGCTGGAGTCCCAAAGCTTTAGAAATGGCTTTATAACCTTTACCAGACTGATAGATCTCAATTACTTTTGTTCTCATTTGTTCCTGAATTTCTTTGGATCTTGGCATGATGTCTAGCTTTTGAGGTGCTTTTGGTCTACTTCTCTGTGTCAGGTAGCTCCTATTTAAGTGATTTCTTGATTGAAACAGGTGTGGCAGTAATCAGGCCTGGGGGTGACTACAGAAATTGAACTCCGGTGTGATAAACCACAGTTAAGTTATTTTTTAACAAGGGGGGCAATCACTTTTTCACACAGGGCCATGTAGATTTGGAGGTTTTTTTTCTCCCTTAATAACGTAAACCTTCATTTAAAAACTGCATTTTGTGTTCAATTATGTTATCTTTGACTAATAGTTAACGGTTTTTGATGAGCAGAAACATTTAAGTGTGACAAACATGCAAAAGAATAAGAAATCATATGTATATAGCAGCCTACTTATTGCAGCTGGCCCATGTGCTGAATGAGTATTTGAGAGACTCACCTCATTCACTCACTTATTCAGACAGAGACACGATTTTTTCCCCCTTTCTCGTTTCCTTTCAGAGAGAAACCGAAATGACTCGATAAAACTAATCGGTCTTCTGAGAAAAGTTTGCTCAGGCGAATGGAGCGAACGGGAGGTAGCGGGAACTACAATTCTTATCAGCCCAGGCGTGACCATCATCCTTTGCGGTCTGTTGTCACTACAGATCCAGTAATGCGGAAATGGCGGGTGCTGCTATTAGCGGCGAAGGAAAAGAGATGGAAAGAGTAATTAATCATTACGGAGTAAGCGGGTTTTAAATCGGATGTGCTCATTACTGGATCTGTAGCGACAACACACCGCAAAGGATGATGGCCACTCCTGGGCTGATTGGAATTGTAGTTACCGCTACCTCCCGTTCGCTCCATTCGCCTGAGCAAACTTTTCTCAGAAGACCTCTAGTTTTACCGTCATGTGACCACGGTATTATCAGAATAAAGTGTTATTGCGGTACGACGGTATTTACAATAGCGTTACATCCCTACTAGTCACTAAGCCCTAGTCCTCATTTTCAAACGCTCTTCTGACAAAAATATCAATAGAGTTTGTGACAACAAGTTATAAGACACATGACCACACACACACACGCGCACACACTGAAGGCAGAAGTGAGAGTACAGAGGGAGAAGTATGAGATACTCTCATGCTGATGATTTATACTTTGTTCCGTCTCAGGTTCATTTTAAGTAACACACTCAGAGTGTGTGTGTGTGTGTGTGTGAGACATAGAAAGAGCCAAAGGTCGTTTAAGGCTTCACAACGTTACACTCTTCTCTCCTGATGAAGATAGTAATGTGATCATGACAACATGAAGAAGAAAACATGAGTGAGATGGGGGGGGGGGGGCACAGAGGGGGGGGGGCACAGAGATTTTGTCCAGTCAGAAACTCCTGGACCTATGTGTGTGTGTGTGTGTGTGTGTGTGTGTGTGATGGGTTAAGAATAGACCTCATGCTGTTTCATGCTGCTGCTGCTGTGTGTGTGTGAGTGCCAAAACTTTCACTGCCCCTTCCACACACACACACACACACACACACACAATTTATCATTGGTTTTCAAAATGCTTGTTAAAGTTGCAGAACCTCGTGTCTGATCAGAGATGTCTCTCCTCACATGTACAGACCTGACCTTTGACCTGTGAGGGACAGAGACGAGCCGCCGGGACAGAAAGGGACATCTCTTTATATGTGTGTCTTTTAGTGTGTATGCGTGTGTGTGAGAATGTGTGTGTGTGTGTGTGGTAGGTTTACCCTGCAGTCAGTCATAATGCTGAGGCAATAATTATCATTTTACACCAACACGACACACACAGAGAGACAAGCCACGGCATGTGCGTGCGTGTGTGTGTGTGTGTGTGCGCGTGAGAGACAGGACAGGAATCTGATGTGGGTGACTATACTGAATCAGTGCTCGTCATCCCCTCACCACACACTCGTCTACACCCCCCCCCCCTCCCCCCTCTGTTCTGGTATTTACACTTCATGGTTCACTCTCTCCGTCTCACTCTCACTCTCTCCACCCGTTACTCCTCGCTGTGCTGAATTATCTAAACTCTAAAACTCTCTGAAACAAAACACCCCAAAAAGACACCCCTCACTCCCTGAACCCCCCCCCCCCCGCCCCCCCGCCTCTCTTTCCCAAAACTTCAGGAACTGTTGCCAGGTTTGAAAGTTTGCACGTGTTCTCCTCACGCAAAGCTCCACACACACACACACACACACACACACACACACACACACCTCACTATCTTTCCATCTCTTTTTTCACTCTGTGTGTGTGTGTGTGTGTGTGTGTGTGTGTGTGTGTTTGTGTGTTTACAATGTAAACCTTTCACTTTTTCTTGCTGGCTTATTTCAGATATATCTCTCCCTCTCTCTCTCTCCCTCACACACACACACACACACACACACACACACACACACACTTACAGTGTGTACAGAGTGTCAACCTTTTAAACAATGAGGACGGGACTCACCAGGGACCAGGCAATATGACGACATCACGATCCGGTCAGTACTGCCATTCTGTAAATCCCAATTTATCGCAATTTCGTAGATTTTGTTACAATTCTAAACAAACTTA
>CM060130.1:6808441-6815941 GCA_030522415.1 Channallabes apus
TCCAATTAAAATTTTTTTTTTTACAGTGGCATTTAGCGTTCTGTTCCTCGTCCAGCTGAGCTGCAGACATGACACTATTAACGTAATTACACAATAACACACAGTATAACAACCCATACTCGTGTGTGTGTGTGTGTGTGTGTATACATGTGTGTGTGCACGGACACGCATGTTTGCATCTACCTTTGTAGGGTGCATCCTGACCGAAACACACCTTTTATATACAGGTCACTGCGAGTTCACAGTGTGTGTGTGTGTATGTGTGTGTGTGTGTGTGTATGGGTGTTTTTGTTTGATTGAAAGATATTAAAGGGAAGCATGTACAAAATTGTGGGAACACACACACACACACACACACACACACACACGGGTGGGGGTGAGGAAGGAAAGGAAGGTGAACACGGAACAAGGAAGTCAGTGATTTAAAAACTGAAACATGAACCCAAAGACACACATCTGGAGCTTCATGTTACACACACACACACACACACACACACACACACACACACCATAGATTGTAGAATGACTGCTCAGGAAACAGTAAATAAAAAACCGTCACTGTGCTGATATGAAAAGTAAAATCGATCGGTGCGTGCCCTCTCGCCCTCTCTTACGCGCTCTGATCGACGTAAAAATAACAAAAGTGGGCGTGGCTAAACCCTGAGTTTAGAGGTCCAGGCATCGGTTACGCGAGCAGGCGTGAGATTTACACAGCGCCGTGATCATGTGACCACAGGAATGTAAGGGAAAGAGAGAGAGTGATGGAGCGTGGAGCGCTATCTCCCCTCGTCATCATGGCTACTGTGTGTGTGTGTGTGTGTGTGTGTGTGTGTGTGTGTGTGAGATCAGCACTGACATGTCACAAGGGTGTTTGAGAAACAGACAGAAAGAGGGAAGTGAAAACCGTTTATATTTTATTTTCACCAAAAAAAAAAAAAAGTACAAAACAGAAAGGGGGGAGTTGGGGGGGGGGAGAGGGGGGTCTGGGGTAGAGGGAGAGAGAGAGAGAGATACAGAGTGCAGGCTGCAGTACCACTCTCAGTCTGCAGGGCCGCGTTGTTGCCTTCAGGTTTTCCTTCTTTAGACTGCTCATTATTCTCCCTCTCTCTCTCTTTCTGCCTGTGTGTATCTCTCTCCCTTTCTGTATCTTTCGTTTTTCTGTCTGTCCCTTCTCTCTCTCTCTCTCTCTCTCTCGTTCTTCCTGTTTACATACTCGCGCTGTAGATAAAAGTCGATCAGACTCGTCAGAAAGCTGCACCCACAGGCCCGCGCTGCAACAATGGCCCAGTTGTGTAACTCGCTGCACACACACACACACACACACACACACACACACACACACACACACACACACACACACACACACCGAGATCGGTTAACCCTTACCAACAACAGAGTAAAGAGTGTCTGTGTAAGTACAACACACACACACACACACACACACACACACACACAGTGTCTCAGACTGCATGCAAATGACACGTGTCACAGACTCAATCCCTGATTATGGTGTGTGTGTGTGTGTGTGTGTGTGCGCGCAGTGGCCTGAGGTTAGGTTTTGGTTTGGGGTTTGCTGGTTGCTTTTACACCATATTCACTGAACCCCAAAGCCAGAGCACTTCTCCCTCACACTCACTCTCACTCACTCACACACCAAAAAACGTTCAAACACTACACACGCACACACGCACACACGCACACGCACTGAGTTCACACACGTACTCGGTACTGAACACGTTTCTGTGTTTATATACGTTAGTAAGAGACAGATGGTGTACAGGAAGCCGTCCTAAATGTGTACAGGAAGGTCTTAAATAAAAGCTGTGGTCGTGTGGAGCAGTGCATTATGGGTAGACTGTCAATGACATTCCATTGTTCAGTTTTATTTTTAAATTATGAAAAACTTCTAAATGTATCTGATGAACATCGAAATTCTGTGTAACTTTTGCTGTTAATGTTTAAAATGTCATGTCTGAAACAAAGTGCCAACTTTTCCTTCTGCTCATCCAGTCCAGTAGGTGGCGCTATTGCATGACAGCTCATAAACTGTAACGAAAAAGAATATAATAATCTTACAAAAAGAGACTATTTGGTAAGTATTTAAAAATGTAGGTGGAATTTGTACTTTTTGCTAAATTTGTCATATTTTCAAAGAATTCATAAGTTTAACATTGTTAACAAGTGTCGAAACGGCGATTCGGGTCTGAAAAATGGAAAACATTTTTCTTAACTAACAGACAAATAAAGAAGCAATCGAAAATTTATTCATTCACTCATTCATTTTCATTCATCTTCTATACCGCTTTATCCTGTATTTAGGGTCGCGGGGACCCATTGTTAATTAATTGTTAATGTTAACACAGTACACGTTCGAGTTTGCGTTTATTTAAACGGTTCTAGAAACACAATTCTAACAAACTATTAGGATTATTAGGATTTTTTAAAAATACTGCTCTCTAAGTACCATGTTTGATTCTGCATGTTGGCTGAACTGGAACTTGGATAGCATCAAGGTAGAAAGATTTCTCAGTACACAGGAGAAATGATCAGACTGCCTGTTTCACATGAAACACTGGCCCCCCAGGAACTCCCTTAATGCCTCAACCAGGTGGAAGTGTCCTGGAGCGAGGTCAGGACTGTACGGGGGATGGGGCGATAACACCCAGCCGAGTTCCTGTAATGTGCGAGTGGTGTTCGTGAATGAGTGTGTGTACAGTTCACGAGTCAGTGACGTCGGGTTGTTAGAATCAGGCATTCTACTCACTAAATGGTTACAAGAACGACTTGTTGAGATTAGTAAATATGTAAGCTAACTACTGTAGTGTCTAAATGATAAAGTCCATACTTATCTAAAGTAGTTAGCATTCTGGTGTGCTTTAATTTCGTACAGTGTTTTGCTTTATTTCTTTAAGTAACATTAAATTTGGTACATAAATAAGCTTTAACACCTCAGGGATGAATGCTGGTGGCTGTCCTTTTTCAAATCAATAATCAGATTTTATTATATTTTTCAGGTTTTTGCAATATAATTATATTTTACTTAATATCAATAAAAAAAATTTCTAGTAATCATTAACAGCATCAATGCCACCTACCTCACATGCAGTGTGTTTAGACAAACACACACACACTACATTTACATATAAGATTTTTCTTCGCTGATTAAAATCTATGCGTGGATGTGATTGGTGTGCGTCCTGGCACAGGGGTTGGTGTTGTTCCTCGTGCTGCCTGGAAATGATGATTAATAACCGGATGGAGAGAAAGACTGCGACGGTGTGATGATAATACAGATGTGTGCATGTGTGTCTGTCTGTCAAAAGCACTGAACAGGAAGCTGATCTTACTCACTGTCTCCTCTCACACAGAACAGAAATTACCGTTTAACCACCGCAGAAAGCGTGAAGTGTTTACTCAGAAGAGCACACAAGTATTTATAGCCCTGCCTATCATACACACTTGCTCGCTCAGTGTGACTACTGAGGTGTGTGTGTGTGTGTGTAGGTGTTCACTGTTGAAGACTAGTGTTTACTGCACAGTGCTGGTGTCTGGATCCTGGGTGTTGGTGAATATGTGGGTTGGAGTGTGGTATGCTGTAGGTGTGAGCGTGGTGGTGTGTGCTGGTGTTTGATGGTTGAGAGTGTTATTGTATGTAAGACAAATCTGGTGTTTGATGGTTGTTTGAACATTAGCTGTTGTCATGGTTAAGAGGGCTGCACGATATTAGGAAAATATGCGATATTGTCGAATACTGCGATAACGATATTTCTTGCGATATAACATTTCCCTAGAGAAATGCATTTTTTATTATTATTATTGCCTATTTTTTAAAAATAATTTATATGTAATAATCATACTAAAATAAACAGGTAATAGATATTCGTCTGATGTAATTAAATCTAATTCAGGCTAAAAAGAAACTATATGTCAAGGAAGTTGCAAATATTTAGACTTCAAAACACTATGAATGACTTAAACCCCTCAGCAGATATTCTGACTTCTTTTTTGCTGTTACTATAAACCTGCCAACACAATATGAATTACTTTCAAACATGACTTTTTATTTACGTGTAACCGTACACTCATCAATAGTGTCTTAAAACAAGAGCATCTTTTAAACTAAATATTCTCTTTGGCTTGCCTGTTTTTTTTTTTTTTTTTTTTTATAAAAATAAACATTATTAAACAAAAATGTAATAAAAAAATACTATTTGTCACACACACACACACACACTCGCTCCGCGACCGGCACTAGGACCCGGAAGTAATGCGGTCACAACACAGGAAGCATACAAGGAAACAAGATGGCGCATCACATCGCTCAGTCATTGAGTTCGCGCATGTCGGTCCAGATTGTTCGTCTGCCATTTCGTGAAAGCTCGCTTTCTCAGGTTTACTTTCTGATTCGAGTGTGTGTTTTTCCCTTGCTCCCCTTCTGTAGAGTCCTTAGACTAATTCGCGTGGTTATCCTGCCTACTCGCTTGCTTCCGCGTTTGGGTTTACCATCCACTCTACAAAAGGCTAACGGCTAATCGCTAAGTCTTCTGATCATCCCGAAGTTAGTTCGTGACAGAATTAAGGATAAAGATATAAGTATAAAGATATAAGCGGGTATAAAGATAGTAAGGGCCCATATGATTGGTCAAACACACAAATGCTTGGCAAATAAATTACATTTCATTTATCGCAACTCTTTGCGATACAGATATCGCGTATACCATTATCACAATAATGATAGTTTTTCAATATATCGTGCAGCCCTAATGGTTACACATCCATTGTGTGTGTGCATGTTGTGTATAGCATAAGAGTGTAATATTCTGGACTCCACTTTAATGTCTGCAGTCAAAACAGCAGGATTTATTTAAGAAAACACACACACACACACACACGTCTTCAGGTCTTTTATGTTACTTTGGAACGAGGAGATCAAATGTCTCTCGCTCGCTATCTGATCCAAGGTTCACTCAGTCTCTTAACACACACACACACACACACACACACACACACACACAAACCTATACTTAATGTAAAATGAAATCCTTGCTGTTCAACACACACACTGACTCTCGGAGAGAAAAAGTAAGTAAGAGAAGTAAGAGAGAGAAACACACAATTCATGACTGTCGCTGGTCAGACAGGGTGGTGCAGTTCTCCCTACACACACACACACACACACACACACACACACACACACACACACAGCTGCACTCTGCCAGACCTTGAGCAGTCCCCCTCTTACTGACAGATCTGGAGCTCTGCTCTCACGCAAACCCTGGCTCCCCTGAGACACACCACTGCCAAGAAAACACACACACACACACACACACACACTACATCTACGCAATTACACAATACACAACAAACACACACAAACCAAAATTACGCTCCGTGGGGACGCGTCTCTGCCAACAGGAAACGGAGTCTATCTCTTCCTGTGTGTGTGTTCTCTCACCCGCCCCCCCTTTACCCCCCTCCACCCCCCCAGGAGACCCTCGTTTAGAGAGAGGAAGAATGTTTCAGAGAGAGAGAGAGAGAGAGAGAGAGAGAGAGAGAGAGAGAGAGAATTCTTGAGAAGGAGTGTGAAACAGAGGCCGGTGTGATACGACCTCTCATGTCAGCGCAGACAGGAAATGGTGGCGGAGGCCAAAACAAACCTCCCCCCCCCTCCCCCCTCCCTATATCTCTCTCCTCTCACAATGCTCATATTGTTCTCGCCCTCTTCCTTTTCACTCGTTCACACCCTTTATTGGGAATGTTTTCCTCCTGTCTCGCCGTGGCTCTCATGTCGATCGGTAACTCTGTGTGTGTGTGTGTGTGTGTGTGTGTGTGTGCGCGAATGGCATATCATATCGCTGATCCGTCGGATGCTACGGCGTCACCGTCTCATTAGCGAGCCGTAACGAGAAGTTCCTCTCGCTCCATCTCCACAGGAATCGGGAACCTGACTGTCCCCGTGTCCTCGCGTCCCCTTTAACACCGCGCCCTCCTCCTAACGGCTCTGTTGCCACGCTGTCGCCATGGTGTTACTATGGCAACTAAAGCCAGGTGCAGATGACTCATAGGTCGTGTGATGGATCGAGTAGATAGGTGATGAGAGAGGGAGAGGGGGACGGAGGGAGAGGGAGACAGAAACCCAACTCGAAAACAGATATAATCATAGATGGAGAGAAAGAAAAGACAGCTGGAGAGAGAGAGAGAGAATAACAGAATGAAGGAAAAGAGGAAGAAAGAACGAGACAGAAAATAAGACAAATGAGAGAAAATGAGAAAACGAGAACAGACACACAGTAGGGAAGAGTTTGAGAAAGAGGCAATACGAGGAAAAGAAGAAGACATAGTGAGCAAGGCAGACAAAACAACACTGAAGGTAAAACATGACACCATGAGAAGAAAACTGACAGGGAGAGAGAATAAGACAGATTGAGAGACAGACTAAAAGAGGAAGAAAAAGACAGATACAGTGTGAAAGACAAAGAAAGTGACTATGAGGGAGAGACAAAGACAGAAAGATGAAAAGCGAGAGAGGCGGACAGAGTGACAGACAGAATGAGAAAAGATGAGAAAGTCGGGGACAAACAGACTGAGACAGACAGAGATACAGACAGTGAGAGACAGACAGACTGAGGAGACAAATCATGAGACAGAGATGGAGACAGTCATAGACAGACTGTTGAAACAGACAGAGTGAGAGACAGTCAGTCAGAGACAGACTGTTGAGACAAACCGTGAGACAGACAGTGAGAGACAAACAGATGGAGACAGTCAGAGACGGACAAAGTGAGACAGACTGCTGAAACAGACAGACAGGGTGAGACAGACAGATGGAGACAGACTGCTGAGACAGAGTAAGACAGTCAGAGACATAGAGTGAGACAGACCGTGAGAGACAGAGTCAGAGACAGACAGAGTGAGACAGACAGTGAGAGTGAGACAGACAGTGAGAGTGAGACAGACCGTGAGAGACAGAGTCAGAGACAGACAGACAGAGTGAGACAGACCGTGAGAGACAGAGTCAGAGACAGACAGTGAGAGTGAGACAGACCGTGAGAGACAGAGTCAGAGACAGACAGACAGAGTGAGACAGACCGTGAGAGACAGAGTCAGAGACAGACAGACAGAGTGAGACAGACCGTGAGAGACAGAGTCAGAGACAGACAGTGAGAGTGAGACAGACAGTTAATTGAATGATTAATAAAGGTGTTGTGAGGAGCCGGTGCTATGAGCACTTCCGTCTACAGAGACTCAGGACGGCCATTTTACGTCTCTGTCTGCTTCTGTGTTTTGTCTCTCTCACACACACACACACACACACACACACACACACACACACACACACACACACACACACACAGGGCTAATTATGTGAGTGTGTGTGTCTGTCTGTGAGCTCACTGTTTATTTTCAGAGTTTAGGCGAGTGTATCATGCTCTCTCTCTCTCTCTCTCTCTCTCTCTCTCATCACTTTAGCCTCAGTTTGCACTTATTCTGTTTTTCTCT
>CM060130.1:6820941-6935941 GCA_030522415.1 Channallabes apus
CACACACACACACACACACACACACACACACTGGTGATGTCACGACGTCTAATCACACGGCTGATCAGATCTCGCAACCTCATGCTGATATGTGTGTGTGTGTGTGTGTGTGTGTGTGTGTGAGTGGTAACTGAGGTGCCGCAGTGGCAGCGCTGCATTTCTGTCCGAGTGTCACACACAGGGGGCGCTCTTTCATCCCTCACAACTCTTAAAAACGTAACTGTTCTGATATTGATGTAAAAGCTGACAAGTTAATACTGAGTGCACGTGACCTCCACATCACACACACACACACACACACACACAAAGGGATCTGGCACACCATCACCGTGGCAACAAGACCTTGCCAGCACCTTGTGTACACAAGACCTGCTTCACACCGGCGGTTACCAGGACAGGACTGCAAACACACACACACACACACACACACACACACACACACACACACACCTCAGACTTTACCCCTAGAGGCTATGTACTAAATGTGAGTCTCAAAAGGCAATTAAAACATGACACAGTGTGTGTGTGTGTGTGTGTGTGTGTGTCCGCTTTTTATTAGCTTCTCTCTCTCTCTCTCTCTGCATGTGTGCGTTTTCTTTCCGTTCTCTCACCTTTCACCTTCCTCCCCTTCCCCTGTCTGTCTCTCTCGCTGATGTGAAACTGTCTGTCTGTCTGTCTGTTGATATTTTGGGAGAGAACAATGAGAGGAAGCGTGAGGCTGCAGTCTTCACCTCCGGCGGGGAGAGAGAGAGAGAGAGAGAGAGAGAGGATAATCCTACAGCGCTCATATGATATGGGCTATAACTCACACACACACACACACACACACACACACACACACACAGCATTCCTGACATACAGCACATAGCACTCTGAGGGTCATGTGTGTGTGTGTGTGTGTGTGTGTGTGGCACAGAGTGATACCTGTCTGTTCATCTGTCTGTCTTTCTGTCTCTCGTTTTAATTATCTGTTTGTACTTCTGTCTGTCAATCTATCAGTCTGGCTCCGTCTAATATTAATATAGTTAATCAGTCTGTCTGTCTCTCCGTCTGCCAAGCGGTACGGTGTGTTCTGATTGGCTGGGAGCAGTACGGTGTGTTCTGATTGGCTGGGAGCAGTATGGTGTGTTCTGATTGGCTGGGAGCAGTATGGTGTGTTCTGATTGGCTGGGAGCAGTATGGTGTGTTCTGATTGGCTGGGAGCAGTATGGTGTGTTCTGATTGGCGGGGAGCAGTATGGTGTGTTCTGATTGGCTGGGAGCAGTATGGTGTGTTCTGATTGGCTGGGAGCAGTATGGTGTGTTCTGATTGGCTGGGAGCAGTATGGTGTGTTCTGATTGGCTGGGAGCAGTATGGTGTGTTCTGATTGGCGGGGAGCAGTATGGTGTGTTCTGATTGGCTGGGAGCAGTATGGTGTGTTCTGATTGGCTGGGAGCAGTATGGTGTGTTCTGATTGGCTGGGAGCAGTATGGTGTGTTCTGATTGGCTGGGAGCAGTATGGTGTGTTCTGATTGGCGGGGAGCAGTATGGTGTGTTCTGATTGGCGGGGAGCAGTATGGTGTGTTCTGATTGGCTGGGAGCAGTATGGTGTGTTCTGATTGGCTGGGAGCAGTATGGTGTGTTCTGATTGGCTGGGAGCAGTATGGTGTGTTCTGATTGGCGGGGAGCAGTATGGTGTGTTCTGATTGGCTGGGAGCAGTATGGTGTGTTCTGATTGGCTGGGAGCAGTATGGTGTGTTCTGATTGGCTGGGAGCAGTATGGTGTGTTCTGATTGGCTGGGAGCAGTATGGTGTGTTCTGATTGGCTGGGAGCAGTATGGTGTGTTCTGATTGGCTAACAGGGCGAGTCGAGTAAGACTCCCCGCGCAGTGTGACAGCAGGACCGCGCTGATCACGGCAGCCGCTTTGATCTCACTCTGGTCGATTGACCTACCATTGAAGAAACTCTTGACCTTCAGGTATCCGACACTGAGCCTGAGCACAGACAGCTTGTCCAGTCGCGAGCGCACGTCCTCGGCGAAGGGCAGCAGACTGGTCAGTTTGTCCAGCTCCATGTTCAGCCGGTCCCTGTGCCGCTTCGACGGGTTCGACTTGGATCCTTCGGGCGGAGGAGGCTTCGGTCTGGATCAGGAACGAAAAAGATAACACCGTTAACGTCGAACAGTTAGCATGTCTAAACTCAGTCATGAGGCGCTAGCCGCTAATAACAAAAGCAGCAAATGAAATTCACCTTCAATTTTTTTTTTTTCATAACTTGTGTTGGTTAACTTATTAATAGACAGAAATGACATTCTGTAAGGTTGAGTATCTGATGCCTTGTTTACACTAAGTCGTCCTTCTTTGGTGGTCAGACAAATACACTCCCTGTAGTAGATCAGATAAAGATGGAGTTTTGTCTTAAAACGAGTTTTAAAAAAAAGTTTTGTCTTAACCAGTGTGTTAAATTTCACTTCTACCACTTCAGCGCTGTTATTTCAGCTAAAGTGAAAATATGAACTAATCCCAGTAAAAATATTCAGTTTATCTTTTATAATTAATATCTATTGGTGCAGGTGTTTGTTTACATTGAGACAGTAGCGCATTAGTAGATTATTTTAAAGTAGATTATTAAATCCCACACATAACTGTTCATCACTTTTACTCAACATTTAGATTTCACTGATGGTGCAGATTAAACTTCAGGCGGAGATCTTAAGGACTGCAGAAGATATTTTCTGGTTTCTGGTCCTCTGATGTATGAAACATAAAGATATAACTGAAAGAGAGAGTTGTGACCGATGTACAGATAAAACCTGGATCTGAATAGACACACATATCAAAAGATGTTAGCGTGAACTAAAACGTCGACCAGACGGGGAAAGAGAGCAGATGGTGCTGAAGGAAAAAAAACTTATGTTGATTCCTTTCCTGCATTAAAAGTAAAAAAAAAAAAGTATTGTAATAAACAACTTTGAACTAAACACTACAAAGTGCTCAGACTGGCTCCGCCCCTCCTGCGATCAGAGATATCTTCATTTATCTCTGATCTACAGCTCCACTGCAGAAAACTCTCAAATATGGGAGACTACAGGAGAGAGGGGTGGAGGGAAAGAGGAAGAAGAAGATGAAGGAGGAAAAGAGAGGGATAAAGGAAGAGGAGGGGAAGAGGGTAAAAAACAAATACAAAAATAGGAAAAAAGAGAGGTTGAGTGGGAGGAGGAAAGTACGAGAAGTAGAAAAAATACAGAGAAGGAGAGAGAGAGAGAGAGAGAGAGAGAGGAAGAAAGAGAGAGAAGAGAAAAATGGGAGAAAAAATGAGTGTTTCAGAGCGATCCTGGTGATACGATTTAAAACAGAGAGAGAGAGAGAGAGGGAGGGGGAGAGAGAGGGAGAGAGAGAGAGAGAGAGGAGAGAGAGAGGGAGGGGGAGAGAGAGGGAGAGAGAGAGAGGAGAGAGAGAGAGAGAGAGGGAGGGGGAGAGAGGGAGAGAGAGAGAGAGAGAGGGAGGGGGAGAGAGAGAGGAGAGAGAGAGAGAGAGAGGGAGGGGGAGAGAGAGGGAGAGAGAGAGAGGAGAGAGAGAGAGAGAGAGGGAGGGGGAGAGAGGGAGAGAGAGAGAGAGAGGAGAGAGAGAGGGAGGGGGAGAGAGAGGGAGAGAGAGAGAGAGAGGAGAGAGAGAGGGAGGGGGAGAGAGGAGAGAGAGAGGGAGAGAGAGAAGGAGAGAGAGAGAGAGAGAGAGAGGAGAGAGAGAAGGAGGGGGGAGTAGAGGAGCGACAGAGAATGCGAGAGACGGAAAGAGAAGAGAGGTGGAAGGGGGAGAGAGGGTGAGGGAGTAACAGAAATAGAAAAAAAAAATTGAGAGAAACGTCTGAAGACAATTAGGAGCTGTTTGGGGTTTTGTTTTTAGTTTAAAAAAAAAACAAGCCTAAAAATAAAGACGGGGTGAGACGGGTCGAGAGAGAGAGAGAGAGAGAGAGAGAGATCTGAGGAATGTCTTCAGCATCGCTGTCTGTTTGAATCTGTGAGAACGTCTGCACCGTGACCTCATTTCCTGTTTCAGCGAGCGCGTTCGAGGAGAAGCGAAGCGACAGACACACAGAGGGAAGAGACGAAGAGAGAGACAGTCTGTCCATCACTCCCTTCCCAGGACTCGTTAATGAGACTACACTTCACACTCTCGCACGGCGCTCAGGTTCATCAGCGCTGCTGCCCTGAGGGTTTCATGTGTGTGTGTCAACCAAAGTCTACTGGACATCTGTAAACCCCGCCCCTGACATGTGATTGGCTGTTCAGCAGATCGATAATAATGCGTTGAGCTTTAACATTGAAAACACGTAGATGGAGGCGACATAACACTCAGGTACAATCAGGTTCACAGTGTGTGTGTGTGTGTGTGTGTGTAATTAGTTTATCCCCATTACATAATTACACAATCTCGAGAAACTCATTTAATCATAAATCACAGGAGGCGCCGGTTATAGGAAACATCTTCACCACGAGGTTCTGTCCAGACTCACTACCGTAACTATTAATCACACCGTAGACAGAGTGATGCACAAGGAACAGTACAGGGAACAGTACAGGAACAGCAGAGGGAACAGTACAGGAACAGCACAGAGAACAGTACAGGGAACAGTACAGGAACAGCAGAGGGAACAGTACAGGGAACAGCACAGGGAACAGTACAGGGAACAGTACAGAGAACAGTACAGGGAACAGTACAGGAACAGCACAGAGAACAGTACAGGAACAGCACAGGGAACAGTACAGGGAACAGTACAGAGAACAGTACAGGGAACAGTACAGGAACAGCAGAGGGAACAGTACAGGGAACAGTACAGGAACAGCACAGAGAACAGTACAGGGAACAGTACAGTGAACAGCACAGGGAAAAGCGGATGGAACAGCACGAGGAACAGCATGGAGAACAGTACAGGGAACAGCACGAGGAACGGTATGGAGAACAGTACAGAACAGCAGAGAGAACAGTACAGAGAACAGTATAACAGTACAGAGGACAGGATGAGGAACAGGTTATGGTTATTTTCCTGTAACTGTGTTATTAGGGAGGCAGGAGGACATTGCTAATGAACTCTAACCTAACAAGAAACTCGCTCTCTCATGACCGTCTCACACAAACCACAGGAAGAACCTACAGCTAGCGCCACAGGGCTAATTAGCAGGAAAACATTTTTAATGAGGATTGTTTTAGCCAGACAGGAGAACCTTTTCTCTGACAAACAGTTTAACAGTGTGTGTGTGTTTGGAAGGTTTTAGCGAGCGCTAGCTTGGCGAGCACTAGGTTAGCTGGCACGTTATCACTCTGCTGTAATGAAAGCCATTATCCAGGTCTGGGCCAGGACTTTACTGGAATCACTGTCATCCAAAAAAACACACAGAGAGAAAGAAAATGGCCGTCTCCTCTGAGGAATCTCCGCCTCGCCTCGCGACCGCCGCCAGACCCTAATTACGCTTTCCCAGAAATAAAGAATGAGGCGAATGTGACCTCAGCTGAAACAAAAAAACAACAGAGAGAAAGAACAGAGGGCCGGCGAGACGGAGAGGAGCTCAGTGTAGGTCAGCTCAGGTCGAGGAGAAAAAACACATCATCACTGAAACACTGTTTACCAGAGAGGAATAAAAAGTCAGTGTAAAGGAGGCGCTCGCTCACACACACACACACACACACACACACACACACACACACACACACACACACACACACACACAGCTCACCCTGATTCGCACACACTATACACACCACACATCTCACCCCACACACACTAAACACTTCACACACACTATACACTCCACACGCAAACACACTATACACACCTCACTCCACACACACTGTACACTCCACACACACTGGACTCACTGTACACACTACGGCTGCAACTAACGATTATTTTGATTATTTAATTTTTTCCGATCAATCGGATACAAAACTAAATGCTTTAATTTGATGTTTTGCTTAACTATATAACGATAAATCAGGGTATTATTTATGTATAAAAGTAAACTTTAAAAAAATGCAATAGCCACATTTTAATGACCTTTAATTTTGACATTTAAACCTTATTTTATGTAAATCAACATTTTTGTTTTTAACAATAATTGCAGATGGCAAGTTGACAGTGTGTGTGTGTGTGTGTGTATATATATATAGTTTTTAAAAAATACAATAACATTCAGTTGTTAAGAATGACCTCACTTTTAAATTCTCTTAAATTAATTCAACTTAATAAGAAGAATAATAGACTTCTAGAGAGACTTCTATTATGATATTATTTTTAATAAGTGTCTCTTGCTACATCCTTTTCACGGTTTATACATTATTCCTCTCGTGTATTTTATCCCTTTTTTGTTGTCTAAAAAAAAATATATAGACCATTTTGCTATACTATACATTAATCTTATTGTTTTAAAAATTCTCGTAATACGGCGACGTAGAGAGTGAAAGAAACTCGCCGCTACTGGGTTCACTGTTTATTTTGCCCTTTTCCCGCATTTCGCTCTGTATAGCCTGTAGGATGATGGGATATATCCGGTCCTCCGAAGTGTAAAATGAACGCGAAGAAAACGCACTAGAAGTGTTTTCTTGCGTTCGTTGGGATTTAAACACCAAGAAAAAGCTGCATGCAACGTTTTTTTTGACACCGTATAAACGCGCAGCCGGACAAACGCACGTCACCAAAGCCCGTGTGAACACACTCACTGACTCCTATGTGTAGAAAACCCTCGGTGCTTCATCCGCGCTCACCGGACACTACGAACGGCAGGAAAAAAATCGATTTTAACGCCCGATAAGAGGTGTTTAATGTAAATTTCTCCCATACCTGGGAGGACTTGGGGCACGCGCTTTTTCCTGCAAACGCTTCTGTAACCTCCATGTGTGTGTCTTTGTGTATTTGTGCATCTTGTGGTCGCGCGCCTCAGTAACGTGAGCAGCCCAACTAATCGATAACGGCATTCGTTGACAACGAATTTCATTATCGATAATTATCGATTTTATCGATTAGTTGTTGCAGCCCTAGTACACACCTCACTCCACACACACTATACACTCCACACACACTGGACACTTCTAGAACGCCCAACTATCTGTCTATTTGCACGTGTGTGTGTGTGTGTGTGTGTTTGTCTGTGTGACAGTATAACAACTGGAACCTTCTTGAACACCTGACCCTGTGAGAGAGGGTGTGTGTGTGTGTGTGTGTGTGTGCTATGAGTGATGGTTCCTTGTCGGTCCACACTAGCACATGATCGGTGTTTCCTGGTTGCCTAGCAACCATGTTCTCAGAAGGCTTCTTTCAAACTCGTCAGTGTTCTGAGTGCAGGAAGCGTACTGCATCTTACTCATCATTACCCATGATGCTTTGCTGTTTATTACACACACAGGGCCATGGGAAAAAATAGAAATAAAAGCAGATCTCTCGGCCGTTTCATTCGGTGACGTCCACTGGATTGACGTGTTCGTCTCTGATAACCCTGCTGAACTCACACATACACATCTGGTTTTGATCTCAGACAATGCGCGCGCACAGAAAAAAGCGCAATAATCCCAAGGCTGGCTTCCACTATGGCATTCTGGTGTGAATCACCATGTGTGTGTGTGTGTGTGTGTGTGTGTATGAGTATGTGAGAAAGAGAGACGGACAGAGAGTGAGACCACCCTGAAGTTGATTATTTTTCTCTAACGGCATGTCCCTTAGACTTTTCTCTCCCCCCCCCCCCCCAACACACACACACTGGCTCCGCCCACTCAAAGCGTCATACGGCTCTCTCTGCGTTCATTCATCCGTCCGGGGTTTCTGGTTAAAGAAGGATTTTATTTCTTTATGTGAAAAAGAACAGAAGAGACAGAAACAGCAGGAGAGAACAAAACATAAGGAAAGAGCGAAAGAGAAGGAGAGAAGAAATATATACAGTATGTGCAGAGAAAAAAAAACTAAAGGAATGGAAAGGGCAGAGAAAAGAAGGGTGAGAAATAGAGAGTTATAAAGAGAAAAAACACAAGAAAGAGATTAAAAGAGCGAGAAATGGGGAGCGACAGAAGGAAAGAGGGCTAAATAAACAGAGGGGTGGAAAGAGAGAAAGACAAAGTGTGTGTGTGAGAGAAAGAGGTTAAAAGAGAGATAAAATAGAGAGAGGGAGAGAAGAACAGAGAAAGAGAAATACAGTAAAACAGAGACAGTCCAAGAGAGGTAAACAGTGTGTGTGTGTGTGTGTGAAGCCAGAGTCGTATTACACACTAGCTGAATGCGCTCTTTGTGTGAGACTCGGAGAACCCGACGCCCTGCGCGGCTCACTTAAGCGTCGACACACACACACACACACACACATACACACACCTGTGAGCAGAGACAAGAAAGAAGTCCTCGAGTTCGGAGCGTTATTACCCGTAGACACTTAATTATTAACATATTCACTGCTGAAGGAATGGATTATAAGTCACACTCATAGCACATTAGATACCATTCTGTACTGTCATAACGTAGGAGTGTTATGCTCTGAACACGACTCCTAACGTGTCATGATAGCAACTTGTGATGGGTAATAACAACAGCTCTAACACAGCGTGCATTTTAATGAGTAACGATGAGCTTATGAATGCATTATAACATGTAATAATAACTATGTAACGTGTGTTACAAAACATCCCTCTACAGTTATAAATATCTTCTGAAGATTTCTCAAATGACTCCGAATCGGTGAATCAAAAGAGAATTGAATAAGTGTTTGGAGAATTGAAGTCAATTAAACTCTATTTTGAATGGAAAAGTTACTTTAGTTGCTCAGTTGTGTCAGAGCATCTCACAAACACTAGACATAAAGTACCTATTGGACTGGGGCTGCACGATATATCGAAAAATTATTGTTATTGCGATAATGGTATACGCAATATCTGTATGGTTACACGTAAATAAAAAGTAATTCATATTGTGTCGGCAGGTTTATAGTAACAGCAAACCAGAAGTCAGAATATCTGCTGAGGGGTTTAAGTCATTCATAGTGTTTTGAAGTCTAAATATTTGCAACTTCCTTGACATATAGTTTCTTTTTAGCCTGAATTAGATTCAATTACATCAGACGAATATCTATCACCTGTTTATTTTAGTATGATCATTACATATATAAATTATTTTTTTAAAATAGCCAATAATAATAATAAAAAATGCATTTCTCTAGGGAAACGTTATATCGCAAGAAATATCGTTATCGCAATATTCAACAACAATATTGCATATCGCATATTTTCCTAATATCGTGCAGCCCTATATTGGACTATATTAAGGGATACACTACACACTTCAACAACCTCTGTCTATCCTGCTTGTGTCCCTGACAGCGTGGACAGAGACAAACCTGCCGTCTGGACCCAGCGGCTCAGCGTGTTTACTTTCACGCCCTACGCAATACAGCACTTTAACGTTTGCCATTTTTTCAGTCCAGTATTTATAAAGATGGTGAAGATAAAGGCTTCCCGTATGCACACGGTGAATAGGGGGTGACGTCATCAACGCATCATCCTGCCCAGACACTCTGGAGACCAGGAAAACATCTGGGATTCGGCCAACATCGCTTGCTTCAATGGGTGACCTGGTTGCTAGGCAACAATATCAACTATTTGTTTTTTTAAACACAGGAAATTCCTGCAGCTTCCTAATTATTTTTATCATTATTACTATTATTATTATCAGTGATAATTTTTACATGTGCCCGTTATATTTTACCCATAAATTTGTGAAATAAAACATTGTTTTCATTTATTTGTGTCCCCTGAGATGCATTCTCATAGATCTCAAATACAGCTGGCAGTAAGACAACGTAACCAGTTCTCTTATGTCCTGTGGTTTTAGGCTGATGAAATGTAACAGTAGATTTGATTGGTCAAACTCACTGTCTACAACCAATTAAATTGCTCCATACAAACGATTTGTTTCTGTTTACTTCCTCACTTACCATCATGCCACCAAAATAGAAATTGAAACCTGACACACATCAGTCAACAATCGACTCTGAATAAAGTGATGAAAATAAAAATTCTTTGGATACAATCTGTATGTGTGTGTGCCCTGCGATGGATTGGCACCCTGTCCAGGGTGTACCCCGCCTAGTGCCCGAAGTCTCCTGGGATAGGCTCCAGGTCCCCCGTGACCCTGAACACAGGATTAAGCGGTATAGAAAATGAATGAATGGATACAATCTTCATCGAATTCATTAACTGAGCCCATCTTTGCTAACTTTCTTGGGATCCGTGGTGCTAAATCTTTACTAAATCTTCCAAAAACAAACAGGAAAAAAGGCTATTTAAAAAAATAATAAAATTAGAAAAAATCTTTTCGTTTGGCTTTTCACTGATGTAAACCAGGGCCCGGTTTCTCGAAAGCTTCTTATCGCTAAGTAGTCCTTAAGTTGTACCTTAACCTCTCTCTTAACGTTATGGCGCATTTCCCGAAACGTTCTTACGCTAAGTATCTCTTAGCTAAGTCACACGTTCGTAAGGTTGGTCTTAACTCATACTTAGCGTAGTTTCAGCTCAAGACGCTAGTCGCCGCCACTGAGCAGCAGTCTTTATAACCCAGCGGTGTATGCAAACGCATTATGGCACGTTATCAAAGTCATATTAATGATGGAATATACTGTAGACCTGTTTAAGAATATTATTTTATTTGATATCAGAACTAATAGAGTGACTTTTAATTAGCCTATTTCATAATGTGACTAATGCATTAAAATTGGCAATCACTTTTAATATTAAACAGGTGGCGAACAATTTAGCAGCGATACAGCGTGGTGTTGTGTTAAACTGAAGACGGCGTGGTCCATGGAGCCGTGTGGGTCATGTACATTTTTCCTTTAGACAAAACTTCAGCCCTTCAGCCCTTTTCATATTTTCCCCGTGGTCGTTATTAAAAAAAAAAAAAAAAAAAAGTTTTGCTTTCCAAGGCAACAGATTATGGAGCTTCTTGAGCTGCTCAGACCTGCCAGACCAACGCGTCGTACTTACACTCCCCGTCCCGATGTCCAGCTGCTCGCTGCTTTTTGTTTAAAATATGTTTCATTGATCATTAGCCATTATCCATGACTTTATGGATTTTTCTTTTGACTCGTTTTATTTTTATGAAATTTGATTTAGTTAAATGAGAAAATAACCGTGGGAGTTTCAGACCGCGCATCCATTCATTTTTCTGGGTGATTGTAATGTTTAATACCCCTATTCACTTATGCGGTATGACTCGCTATGAGATGCGGTGTTATACCCCTAACTCACCTGCACGGGCTCGCGCTGTGGCCGTAAGCAGGGTTCATCATGATTCACCCCGATTTTTTTGTGCTGTGATTACGTTTCCATCTTTCCGAGTGAAAAATTCAACGTTTAATTTTTTGCTGGTCCTCGCGGAAGCTTGCAGACCGTCGTGGGCAATCGCGGCAGCTCACGGAGATGAGTCCGGCCACACAGGTGAGAGAGGGATATCAGGCACTGTGATCCGCCTCGAGTGACCGCCCGACGGTCTGCGAGGATCTGCAATGTCCGCGAGCTTCCACATGTTAAACATGTTTATTTTTTTGCGTGGTAAAATGGAAACGTAACCATGGCACCAAAAACTCACGCCGAATCATAATGAACCGCACTTACGGCCCCGCGTAGGTGAAATAGGGGTATTTAACCTCCACTCTGTCATCTCATCGTATTCATTCCATAAGTGCACTAATACAACCCCAACAACTGACACTTCACATTATTTCTGAAGCTGGTGAAGAGTGTTATCAGCTGTTTGTCAATCAACTATGATTGTATACCCGGTTCGTTTCATGGCCACATGTTATATGAAAATATTAGCGACAGTTTGGTGATTTAATTTATATATTTGTCTATTATGGCATGTTATTGTTAAGTTAACCCATGTCGAAATAAACACTATTAAAAGAATTTAGTGCAATGTTTAATCTGCATAGAAAGTGCCGTCTTTATTAACGCTGTCATGCAAAAGGAGTGAAAAATCGATTCCTGAGCCACCGATGTCCGCTAATTCAGGCCCTTCACTGTAGACAGCGCCGCGTAACGTCGGACGTAAGAGGCAGTGACTTAAGAAGACTCCTAAGAGACAGTTCGAGAAACACACTTAGAAAAGCTATCACTTAACGTAAGATATATCTTAAGAGTCTACTTAGCGCGCGAATAGTGTGCGTTATCGAGAAACCGGGCCCAGATTGATCGGCTCCCGTATGCCGAAAACCCGTTGTATGACCAGGAAAATTTCTTGTAAAACTTCGATACTTCAGACAAAATAATTGTACATTTGTATTTTTATATATACTGTATTCCACATAAAGTACTGTATGTGTGTAGAAGTGCTTTGATGTCTCTTAAACCCACATCCATCACAAACATTAACTGGTAATTAATACTAATTAAAGTCTAGATGTAAATGAATTTATGTGCATCCCTCAGACAGACCGATAATTTTATAAATAATCACTTTATTATTATTTGTTTTAACCTCCAATATATATATTTTAAAAAATAATAACAACCCCTCCCCCATATTCATCATACGTGTTATTTCTAGTGTACAAATTTTACCTCAGAGCACCGTCTCAAAGTGAACAGTTACCCGGATGTAGTTAAAATGGCGCCGTGTTAGCTTAGCATGACGCAACAGATTTGAATTAAAACTGTACAATATATAGTTTTTCTTTTTTCCTTCACTCAGTCAGATCAGTAAGTGAAACGTTTTTGTGCTGTGAGCTTTAAACTCAACACACACACACACACACACACACAGGTTATTACACGCAGTGGAAAAAGAGAGAGACGGCGTTTCCTCGCCAGTTTCCCGGCCGTTGTGTAAGCTTGCGTGACTTAGAAATATGTTAATTCGGGCAGGAGGGGGAGGCGGGGGGAACGAGGGGAAAAGACAAAAAACCCGTGTTCTCATAAAGGGGAGTGTGTAAAAAAAAAAGAAGAAAAAAGAAGGGAAAAAAGGGGAAAAGGGAGAGAGCGCGAGCCTATCGGATTACAATAACATCCTCGGATCCCGAGCACCCCCCTCCCTCGCGCGAGCATCGCGTGAGAGCTGTGCGCGAGCCTCGATTATGATTAATGCAGCGGCTCCGTCCCAAACCCCATACACACCCCCTCACCACCACCACCCTCATAATCTCTAAACTCGCGCACTGCCGCACTGAGGAATGGGACTGCACCGGACACTGAATAACGTTAACAGCGACAGGACACATAAGCGCCATGGGATATATATTTATTATTATTATTATTTTATTTTTTTTACTTTTATGGCCCTCTCCGTCCTGCTCACTGCGGTAGTAGTTGATTTTGGACGCGCCCCAGAAAGCGCTCTCTGTAATACACAGAGCTGACCCGGATGTTAAGGTGGACCGGAGGAGTTCAGTCCGGGGCGGGTGGAGGAAGAAGAGGGGAAAATGTAGAGAGAGAGAGCGAGAGAGAGACAGCTCTGCCGGAGGGGAAGAGTTATTCAGGAGCGCCACACACACACACACACACACTCCAACTTACTGTAGGAGAAAACCCAAACAGAAACAAACCGAAACAAAAAGCACAACTCCGCACACAGGGAGTGTAAATAGTTATAAGCTAATTGTTTTTTAATCACTGTAACTTTGAACTCAGGGCTAGATCAGGAAGCGCTTTGTAAAGTGACACTCTTACCCTGTCTGTGTGTTTGTGTTTGAAAAGTGAACACATGTACAGTAATTCAGTTTTTTCCCCGCTGTACTTGTGATACCATGATGAAAGTCACACACACACACACAACTTCAAATACTAAGGGTACACACACACAAATACACACACTTTTCTATTAAAAGTTGCACCAGAACAAACTAATTAACATAGTTACTTTAATTTTGGATCTAAACTAGAAAATGCACAAAGTGATTTGAGATTAGGACGTGCAGCGGCCTGCACACTGATAACTGCATGACACACACAACACGGAGGTGTGTGTGTGTGTGTGTGTGTGTGAGCAGGGGTGGGGGGTATAACACTGCATGTGATGTCGCATAGAAGTAGCAAAGAAAACTAAAGAAACAAAAACAGGCAAGTGTGTGCACCAAGCATATCTATATACACATGTATGTATTTACGTTATATGTGTGTGTGTGTGTGTGTGTGTGGTGTTTAACTGACGAGTGTATGTTTCAGACCCAATGTGTTATTATTATTATTTATTATAATTTTTTAATATCTGAAATTATAGCAATGGTCTTATATTACGCACTAATTTATTGCGCGCGCACACACACACACACACACACACACACACACGCGGTGCCGCTGATGCAACATGAACACCTGTAGCACGGCCGCCGCGCTCTGAGTGTTAATAAGCGCGTTATAAGCGCACTGATCAGCATCACCGAGTCGGCGGTTGGGCCGCGCGTGGTACACTACGCGTGCATGTGTGTGCGCGCGCGCGCAGATCATTCGCCGTCTAACGTTTCTGACTTGTTTTCCTTTCTCCAAAAATAATAAAGTAACTAAAGAGAAACATGACTCACATTTTCTGAACCGGCTTCTTCCGCTTCTTGCTCGCGTACGTCCCGCCGCCGGCCAGCATGTTGTTAGTGTTCATACCGCGCTCCAGTGTGTGTGTGTCTTCGGGTTAATAAAGTACAGACGCACGCGCGCACACGCACGCACGGCAAGTTTCCTCCGTGTTTAATCCGCGACACCGACAGGAACGAGCACAGAGCCTCGGTACGGAGTCGGTTCAAATCGTCAGACAGACACCGAGTTTTCACATCCAAAGTTTAACCCCAGAACAGTGAAGAAGCGCTCGCGGACGGTAATGGCGCGAGCACGGCCAAACTTTTCCCCCTTGCTTTCCTGTGCGCGCGCGTGTCTGCGTGTTTTTCGCGAGCTGTCACTCTCTGCTCTGCTGAACTCTTCCCCACCGGGGGCGGAGGCAGTGCGCGGGGCGCCGACCAATCAACGCCGGTCACAGGAACACGCTCCGGACCAATCGGAAAACAGCTCGCGGACAACACCAGTCTGACCAATCTCCAGCGCCGAGGGGAGATTTTAGAGCAACGCTATTGGCTGGAGCCGGTTTCAGGAAATCGAGCTCTTAAGGTGGACCGTCACCGAGGACAGGCTCACTGAGGCGCTGTAGTTAAATACAAACTTTTTTTTTTTCATGTTCATGTCAGTGTTAAAATGCAGTGTTTAAAGTACAATAATGAAACAAAAATAATACTAACAGGAGTGTTAATTAAGCCCTCAAATTTCAAAGCATTTAGCTATTATTATATTATTTGTTTAGCTGTTTTTTTTTTTTTTAAATAAACATAAATAGGGCTCAGGATTGTGCAGTATAGAGTGACATCAAGTCAAGTATGTGTTTTTAATTGTCATTTCAACCATATACAGTTCAGTACATAGTGAAACGAAAACAACGTTCCTCCAGGACCAAGTTGATAAGTACAACAGAAATTAACAACATAATTTAACAAAAACTAACTAGCTCACTAAGTAACCTAATTAGCTGACTAGCCGAGACAAGGCAGATTGACAAGACAACAAAAATTTACAGCATAAATTAACAAAAAACTTAGTTTTTTGTTAGCTTAGAAACTTAGAAACCTAATTAGCTGGCTAATCGAGACAAGACAAATTGACATTTTAAATGAACAGAGTGCACATGCAAATGTGCAAACAAGCATGACAACGGGACAACATGACATTTCAATATTTTGTGATAATGAGATAATGAGGTGAGGTAGTTGGAGGAGAAATAGAAGGCAGTAAACATATCCCTATTTCAACACAAAATATGCAATATGATGAACTGATATTTATTGTTGTTTTCTGTTGTTTCTATGCCAAAAATAAATAAATAATAATATGCTCATTATCAGAATTCTACATTTTTGCGACATCATTCCCACATTCCGTTAGTAGTCAAATTTAACACCTTATAAAAGCAGTGGTGTCAAAAGTATTCACATTCATTACTTGAGTAGAATTATAGATACCAGGGTTTAAAAAGACTTCTTTAGAAGTCAACGTATCAACTCAAGCTTTTTACTCAAGTAAAAGTGTAAAAGTACTGGTTTCAAAACTACTTAAAGTATAAAAGTAAAAGTAACGTGAGGGGGAAAAAAGCATTATGGGGGGCTGCGCGTTCTGATCATGCGACTGGGGGGGTTGCGCGTTCTGATCATAAAAATAAAGTAACAAGGCTATTTTTAAAATGTAAGGAGTAGAAAGTACAGATAATTGCTTAAAAATGTAAGGAGTAGAAGTAAAAAGTCGGCTGAAAAATAATTACTCCAGTAAAGTATAGATACCCAAAATTTCTACTTAAGTAAGGTAACGAAGTATTTGTACTTCGTTACTTGACACCTCTGTATAAAAGTAATGATGAGTTTCATTCTACCTGACATACACAAATACACAGTTTGAGATCTGAAGGCCAGGCTTCCAAATAAGCACATACGTTTAATCATCATTGACCTGTGCTGCGTTGCCGGCATGTTTCTGTGTGTTGCTTGGGTTTTAGGGGATAATTTTCACATGTTTATTTAATAACATGGTAAAGGACCTTATACTGACATGTAGAATGTTTCACTAAAAACGTACAGTCTTTATTAACACATTAGTGCTTATTAGTATTTTATAGTGTTTATATTACATGCAATTGTTTAATAAACAACAACTACAACAATAACAGTACTATTGTTGAAATAAAAATGTACAATCCTCAATTAATGTGTACTGTTTAAATAATAAGTAGGAAAATATTAACAAGAGTGTTAATTCTCATGGTTCTTTAATTAAATTTTATGTCATCATACTGACATGTAGAATGTTTTATTAAAAACATATATTTAAAAATGTCTATATTACCATAGTGTGTTTAATTATATATACAGTATGGTGATCAACATCTATTTAATTTAATTAATTAATTAATTATAGCGTAAAATGTTTAAGTAAAACAACTGTATCATCTTTCATTATTATTTAAATAGTTTCATAACAAAAGCTGCAGTGTTTGATTTAACTGTGTGATAATTGTCATGTTGTTGTTTAATAACATTTTATAGTGTTTAGATTACATGCAAGTGTTTGATAAACAACAACAACCACAACAATACAAATAAACGTGTTTGATAATCATGTTTAATCGAGTGTTTAAGGAAATCCTGCAGTGTTTAATTACAGTACCACACAAGCGTTTTATTTAAACTAAAGTAGCAGTGTAAAACCAACAACGACTTTCACTGTAAAAAAATAAATACATAAATAAAAATTTATTCACAATCCTATAGAGTTCAATTAACACAAAGTGTTTATTATATAATAAAATCATGTAGTGTTGAGTGTACATGTGTGTTTTATAAGGTTCTTGTAATGTGAACTTTACACACGCTATCAGTGTGTAAACACATTGTCCACCATCACCTTATCACCTACTTGCTGAAATGATCACCAAGTTTAGTGTTAAATGAATGTAATGTTAATGTTTATTTAACACATAATAACTTTATTGTATCCTGCAGTTTAATAAGTACAGTAACTTGTACAGTTTAATGAAGCCGCAGTGTTTTGAAGTGTTATTTTAAAAATGTGCAGTATTTAATAAAATATTACTGTAACCTCCTGTATTGCCTTAACAAAAGTGTTGAATTGTACCGTGTTATCAAATATTCATTGTACAGATATTCATTGTGTTACAGTTTATTAAAGTCTGTGTTCTTTAAAAAGGCAAGAAATACAATGATAAACAATAAGCAGGTCGTACTGCGTACAGCGTTTGCATTTACAGTTCCTGAGAAATTTCTTCCAGTCGCTCTGCCAGGGGAAAGGAGACGATGTCCTGGCCGGTCAGTCAGGCATGCCACGGCAGGAACAGAGAAAATTCACTCCAAACTGGAATATAGCAATTTCTAGCTCATTCACTAGAAACTTCCAGATCTGGCCACAGAATAAGCGGCGCTGTCAGCGACGTGCAGCTTAATTCCTCATCACTCCGCACTGTTTACTCCTGCTTTGTCAGTTTGGACCGAGGTCCAGTCATGTTCTGGTTTAAAATCGTTTCATGTATAACTCTTCTCATAA
Organism: Channallabes apus; assembly: GCA_030522415.1. NCBI lineage: Eukaryota > Metazoa > Chordata > Actinopteri > Siluriformes > Clariidae > Channallabes > Channallabes apus. The sequence continues at coordinate 6,839,029 of CM060130.1, forward strand.
GTTATTATTGCTTTATTTTGGATAAACTACAGATCACTTGTAGTTGAAGCGATTCCATTTAAATCTGTAGTCTAAACAAGGTCATACTAACTGGTTAAATCGGAGTAAAGCAGGCCGCTCTGAAACATCACATGAACACAATGGCATACTGTCGCAGCTCGCTGGACTGGAAACGGAAACTCTGTCAGATAACAGCACTGTCTTTTTGGCTGCATTGAAATTGATTCAAAGTCCTTATCTGGTGAACTTCACTCAAACTCATAAAGTAACAACTTGGGGGGTGACTTCAACCACCAAGAACGGCAAATACCTAGGTCTTGGTATTTTTAAAATGTATTTATTTATTAATTTTTAAGGAGATCACTATCTCCATCTAACCAGAAATTTGATGTGGAGATGCGGAGATAAGTAATTTTTTTTTAGCTACATGAACCACATGACCTAAGTACAAACCCAAAGCAGATCACCTTACATCAGGTTTGATTCGATTTGTGATTTTTGAGTGTGTCTGGTGTCGTGTGATGTTTAGCATGTGACAAAAAAAGTCCCTATAATGCCAAAAGAGCATACAAGTAATAAGCCTGTTTCTACATGCTTGTTTCTATAGCAACAGCGGGATGACAAAATAAAGTGCTATAATTCCTTGCACATGTCTCTGTGCCATGTATTTTACAGGGATTAAAAGTTTCCTACGTACCACGTGTTCTAAGCTTAGCGAGTTAGCGATATGTTTAGCTAGCATCCACCTGACACCTGCCATTAAGGTTTAGCGGAATTTTAGACTATCTACGAATGTGATAGACTTGATTTAGAGTAAGAGATCAATCCAATTACAGACGAGATAAATAGAGATACATGGAAATGAATAAAAGACACAGACAGAGAGGGAAAATAAGGGAACACTGTGTTCTGTCAGACTTAGACATCATGTCTTTATGAGCACAACCAATACATCATGAATTAATAAACTATAATACTATAATTCAGCAAGATAAAAAAAAGGAATGTTACAAGTCTCTCAACAAATAAATTGTAATATACTGTATGGATATTGTTGCAGATGTGCTTTTTATATATTTTTCTTGTGTGTGTGTGTGTGTGTGTAGTGTGAACTCAACCCTTGATCTAATCTGATTAAAGTGTTCTGGGTTGGACCTGACCAGCCAACACACAGCGTCTGTCTGATCGGCTCAGCTGATAGCAAGTGCATGTGCCCTTAGGCCTTAGTAAATTTCACTCACCTGCCCTAGAACACCCAACCACACGTGCATGTGTGTGTGTGTGTGTCTCTGTGTGTGTCTGTCTGTGTGTGATTAGCAGACGTGCTTAAAAGGGTGTCTGCACTCTGCGGCTGTACGAGTCAGGCCTCTGAATCTTCACCTGAGGCGTTGTCTCCTCTCACACTGTTTATACAGCCACCAGTCAGGAAGCACACACACACACACACACACACACACACACACACACACACACACACACACACACACTATCTCTCTCTCTCTCTCTCAACTAGAATGAAACCCAATAAGAGACAGAGGGCGGGGTGAAAACTTGGAATCTGCTCAATGAGCCAAAAGAAAAACACAGAAGCTAAAAGAAACGCACCATTGTCTTGTCGTGACTGTTTGGCCCGCTATCAGTGTTTAATTTTGGAACACAGCCAAGACTGAGACTTCACACAAACAATGCATTTTTTATACACACACACACACACACACACACACACACACACACACACACACACACACACACACACACACACACACACACACGTGTAGTGTTGTTGTAACTTTACAGCACATTTACAGTACAGTGCTACGCCGCCTACACCGGCTACACCTTTAAACTCACTTTCACAGCCGCTTTAAACACTGTGAGAGCTGTGGATGTAACACAGAACTATACGAAAATTTACATACTGTTTGCACTGTACTGCACACAACATAATCCACCTTTACAAATATTTATACAGAATTGAAGCCTTAAAGTGCTTAAAGTGAGAGTTTTTATGATACCCACCCACACACATGTACTGTACACACACTCCTAGGGTACTCTATCTAACTACTGTATAATGGAAGCACATCTCCAGTCCTTCCATTACATCTATAGTAGTGCAAAGATGTTGCATTGTACACGTACCTTTACATACACTCATACAAGATTGTAACTTTATACATACTGTAACTTTACACACACTCATACAAGATTGTAACTTTATACATACTGTAACTTTACACACACTCATACAAGATTGTAACTTTATACATACTGTAACTTTACACACACTCATACAAGATTGTAACTTTACACATACTGTAACTTTACACACACTCATACAAGATTGTAACTTTACACATTCTGTAACTTTACACACACTCATACAAGATTGTAACTTTACACATTCTGTAACTTTACACACACTCCTACAAGATTGTAACTTTACACATACTGTAACTTTACACACACTCATACATGTACAAGATTGTAACTTTACACATACTGTAACTTTACACACACTCATACATGTACAAGATTGTAACTTTACACATACTGTAACTTTACACACACTCCTACAAGATTGTAACTTTACACATTCTGTAACTTTACACACACTCCTACAAGATTGTAACTTTACACATTCTGTAACTTTACACACACTCCTTCAAGATTGTAACTTTACACATACTGTAACTTTACACACACTCCTACAAGATTGTAACTTTACACATACTGTAACTTTACACACACTCCTTCAAGATTGTAACTTTACACATACTGTAACTTTACACACACTCCTTCAAGATTGTAACTTTACACATACTGTAACTTTACACACACTCCTACAAGATTGTAACTTTACACATTCTGTAATTTTACACACACTCCTACAAGATTGTAACTTTACACATACTGTAACTTTACACACACTCCTTCAAGATTGTAACTTTACACATTCTGTAATTTTACACACACTCCTACAAGATTGTAACTTTACACATACTGTAACTTTACACACACTCATACAAGATTGTAGTTTTACACATAACTTTACACACGCTCATACAAGATTGTAACTTTACACATACTGTAACTTTACACACACTCATACAAGATTGTAGTTTTACACATAACTTTACACACGCTCATACAAGATTGCAACTTTACACATACTGTAACTTTACACACAATCATACAAGATTGTAGTTTTACACATAACTTTACACACACTCATACAGGACTATACCTTTACACCTAACTCACACTATTCCTTTATACTTCTACTGTATATCATTTAACTTTACACACATACACAAAGCTGTAACTTTTGTAGTACTTTTATAGAGTACTACAAAAGTACTGTATCATAACTTTGATTTATACAGTATGGTCATGCTACGCACAATTACTGTACTTCAACTTAACACACATTAAAATAGGACTATTAGTGTACCACTACTAATCTACTAATTTACACATTACTCTAACTTTTACACACATTGCTACAGTTATGCAGCAACAATAATTAAACCTTTATGTATTTCTACAGTATGATTATGTTACACATATTATTATAATAATGTAATTTGACCACTGGTATAAGTTAAGGAATTTACACAAAATGTGTCACTAATGTACCTTAACAACAATTAGTACAGTATTAGTATTAGTAGTAGTATTAGTCCTGGAGGAACGTTGTTTCGTTTCACTGTGCACTACCTGTATATGGTTGAAGTGACAATAAAGCCTACTTGAACTTGAACTTGAACATTACAGTAACTTTACAGAACATTACAGTAGCCATTAGTACACTACAGTAATATCGCATACAACTGTAGAATTGAGAGTGAAGTACAGTACTATAGAAGTGGTTGTAAATGACATTACTGTAGAAATATAACTTGACAGACATTTGTAGAGTACAGTGACTTTACATACATTTAATTAGCACTGTAACTTTACAATTTTAATTAAATTAAATTAAATTCAATTTTATTTATGTAGCGCTTTTAACAATAGTCATTGTTTCAAAGCAGCTTCACAAAAATGAAAAGAAAATTTTTGGAAGTGTGTATGTGTGAAGAAAAATGTATCTAGATAATAATGAGATGAATGAATGATGAATGAAATGTCTCTGATGAGCAAGCCAAGGGTGACAGCGACAGTGGCAAGGAAAAGCTCCCTGAGATGGCATTAGGAAGGAACCTTGAGAGGAACCAGACTCAACAGGGAACCCATCCTCATTTGGGTGATAACAGATAGAAATGATATAACATCTTGCGTGTTATGCAGCTGAAGGTTCAATACAACAGAAGTTCTTTAAATCTATGCTGACCAGTTCAGCATAGGGACGAGTCAGTAGGTGCAGAGGGCAGATGAGGTCTGGATCACTGGAAGCACAGGAGCAGCATGTGTAGCTCCAACTATCATAAAGCTGAATCCAGCTCGAGCTGGTCCTTCTCTGGATGATTCAGGAACCTCGCATGGTTGGCCTTTGTCCACTGAAGCTGGCACAATCTCCCGATGCCTCGAGATGGGTAGAAAAATACAGAACAGATGGGGAGAATTAGCGTAGTTGCCATTCGGGATAGGTGTACTGGATATGAGGTTATGGGATGAGTTACGTGAATGCCAGATTAAAGAGATGCGTCTTGAGTCTACTTTAGAACTGGGAAACCGTGTCTGCTCCCCAAACACTGTCTGGAAGGCTATTCCAAAGCTTTGGAGCTAAATATGAAAATGCCCTACCCCCTTTTGTAGATTTTTCTAATTCTGGGAACTAACAGAAGTAGTTCTTTTACATACAATATTGCACTACTGTTGCATGTTTTCCCCACATATATGTAACTGTAATCGTTTACACATTTTAATATTAGTGAAGTTTTCCAGGCACCTTTTCTGTGGTGCAAACTTACACATGCTCACACACGCACACACACACACACACACACACACACACACACACACACACACACACACCTCTATTAGTTTAGTTTGTGTGTAGTGCCACAGTCTCCACTAAAAGTCTATTTTTGACTTGATAGAGATAAGTTGCTTCTTCCTTCAACTTTTTATTTAGTTTTAATTTAAACTTTGCTGCACGTCATTTAACACTCCAGGTTGAAAATAACTTTGACATCATCAATCGCAGACCCAGGTTCCCAGAGCTCTGCTTTCCTACAGCTCTAATCCAGCCGAGCTGATCCAGATTATACAGTGATTATCTGAGAAAAAGCAGGTGTGTTGCATTAGGTTTGGAACAGGGTCGGTGACCAATGGTGTATGGAATCTGATCGGGGAGGAAAAAAAACAAGTGTTGGGGTTATGAAGTACACTCACATACACACACACACACACACACACACACACACACACACACATACACACACACACACAGGCACGCACTGTAAGAAAACCCTCGCTGTGTTCATATTACACAGATGTATCGGATTCTCCGGAGTGAAGGTCCGGTCTGATGCCTCGTGGCTTGTTTGGCTTTTGGACGTCCAGGACGACTGCAATCTTTCGCATAAACGCTGTGGATCAAAATAACCATGATGGGGCTGAATCTAAAATCTCTGGGCAGTTGCAGACTTGCAGAGGCTCTAAGTGAGCACACAGCGGGGGCGGGGGTGGGGGGGTACTTTGTTTGGGCAAAAAAGTGGAAAAAAAGAAAACCTTTGTGGTCCTGTGATGACTCATGCGAGTGGGATTTTTAAACAGAACCCCTGTAAAACTCCGATCGGCCATTTTAATGATTCATGCGGTGAGCGTTGCCCAGGGTTAGGTTATCTGTGTTTTAAGAGCTTGTTTTTGAGCTTAAACAGAAATATTCTGCTCCGTCCCGGCATATTCTACCATCGTGAGGGCATATCACAGACCGAAGCGTTCCTCCGGGATGAAGAAGTGTGGTTTTTGGTTTTTACAGGCATGACTCAAAGGTCTGACATGGAAAATATAGGATTTCCCATCATCCTTCGGTTTAGGTACAAATCGAGGAAGAAATGAAACGGCAAGCGAGCGCGAGTGGACATTTCGCCCATGCCGTAATTAGATCAGACCTGGACTGACCATAGGGCATACCGGGCATTGTCCGCTGGGCAGACGCACATTTTTGGGCCGGGGCTGTCATTTTATCATTTGTCATTTTGTCAAATTTTATTAGGCCAATTTATTTATTACCGCAACGGTATAGAATCTGAGACACGAATCGCGGCTCATTGGTTGATTTAAAAGACATTGAGATAGTCCAATGAAATCTCAGGCCACGCACTTCCTCCCTCCTGGCCAGCCCTCATTTCCCCTTGACAAAGTCTGCTATTTAGAGTTCGACCAGAGTTTGAGATGAGTCTGTCTATAACAAGGGATAAACCAGAAAAGAGCAAGGTGGTGCAGAGAAGCTGCAGAAGAAAAGACGCAAAAGCCTACAAGTGGAAGCAGCAAAATGTGCGAAAATCACAGAAATGTTTGCCACCACCACACGTTCAATTGCAGCTGCTGATGTAGGGCCATCAACATCTAGCAACAGTGCAGAGGCAGTCCAGAGTGCTGAGGCTGCCGGAGCGGCACAAGGGTGTGTAGAACAGAGTAACGTCAACGTTAGTTACACAGATGAAGAAGGAGTAGCTATTAAAATTGATTCGGAGGTGGCGGTGATGAGAGACGTGACCCAGCAGGGACAGATTGAGGAAGGCTTCAGAATAGCTACGAGTCCGGTAAGAAGTAGCCGGAAAGTTGGCAGAGTGAAGGGAGGGACATTTACAGTATATAGGGAAGACAGAGGGCTTTTTTGTGTGTCACTGTGAGTGTTTGTCGACAACCTGCACCACTAGCCTACCTAGCTGCTACTCGCAAATGAACCGTCTGCCAATTAGGTACATTGTCATCTACATCAAAGTAATGAGTGGTCTTACTACTGTCACGATTGATCGAAATTGTTGTCAATCTTCACGCAGTACAACAAATAAACCCCCAGAGCTATATAAATGACATGGCTGACTATCGGATTTCTAGGTAGACACACGTAGGCCTAGCCTACACACACGCAGAATGATGACAGACATACAGTATGTCAGACAGAATGATGTCTAAAGACATCTCAAGCAGTGTTTTATTTGACGATATATTTAGCTAAAAGGTGGGAATTTTGTCACTGTGGCCTTCTCTTCCAAGTCTGAGTATTGTAATGAGAGTAATAAAAGACTGTATAATAAAAATAATTACGAATAATTTTTTACCAAGGTTACTCGCTTCCATGCAGGTTACTGTGGTTTAATGTTTGAAACAAAACAGTGAGCGCATATATCCTTTGATGTGTCATATGCCTCAGCATATTGTTAAAATAATCATGGTGGGCCGCTATGGCCAAAAATGCCAGGGTCGTGTTTTGGTTCCAGTCCAGCCCTGAATTAGACCAGGCACCGGCTCTCTGGTCACTTGGGAGCTTTGGTAGGGACCAATAACTTGTCAGATCTTCCATTTTACTTCCACAGAGGACCGTCGATTCCACTGATTGGTACCACGTGACAAAAGTGTACTTTGAGGTTCAGATGATTGTGGAAGATGGAATGATGGTGTGTTGCCTCGACTTTTTGCATTATCCTTTACACAAAATCTCTTTTTTAAATCATTATTAAGAGCCCAGATCCATTAGGACAGATTCCTCTTACAGACACTCACACACACACACACACACACACACACACACACACACACACACACACACACACACACACACACACACAGCTGCTTGTAATGGCAAACTCTGAATGTAAATGTGGGGCATTTTAAACAGTTAGTGCGCAAACACTCGCCACGCTCTGACTCGCCAAAGCCGGAAAACCGACACCATGTTTCATCTCATGCAAACGAAGCTCCTTTAAAGTCCCAAGTGAGAATAAAGCGATGCAAACACACAGCGTGGCGAGCCAGGTGCACTGAACTTGGTGACTGTCTCTATAACGCTTACGTAGCGCTGCACTGTTTGATGGGTCTACACTGAAAACTGATTTGCATTTCCTGAAGCTAACACACGGCGCTCGAGAAAAAGCTGTGTTCTCATTTCTAGTTTTTACTGTTAAAGTGGCACTCAAGATGTAAAAATGTTTACCGCTCATGAATTTATTTTTTCTGCCCAAACTCTTGGTGCAGTCACTGAACTAAAATAATTTATAACTATGGAGGAATGTGCAACAAAAATGTCACTAATCAGTATCAACTCACTTGAAGCAGCCAGTTAGATTAAAAGATGCGGGGTTACCTCTTGGTTAGACCCCAAGTCATTTACTGTAACTGGACTGCTGTCCTTGTCCCAGAACACAAGCACGGTGTGGGGAATCATATTACAGTATGTAGTACAATTAGGATTGTATTGCAGGTTGAGCTATCTCATCACACACCAAACACTTGACTGAAAATTAACCAGCGGCAAACTGGTAGCATGTGGTGCAGTGAAAACTTGGGCAACTTTACAATGATGTACAGTTTGTACGTGCTGTATGTTTTTTTTTTTTTTTTTTGTACAAATGAGATGCACGCTAGCCTTTATGGTTATGGTGTTTATCCAAATGCAGATGACAACACGCTTCTATTCTTCTCTACACAGTTCGCTAGACTTCCGAGTCAAAGCCCAGACGGGGACTGTGGAGCATGTGCAGAGCGCCTAGTCTGATTGTTGTTGTTGGTCTTTCAGCTGCTCCCGTCAAGGGGTCACCACAGCAGACCATCCAATTTGCACAACAACTTGGCCCTTTGCACTTTACACTGATTAATGTGTGCTATTAAATTTACAGTTGCATTAACTGGGTGTGGGTCTGGCTCTAAGAAGTTCAACTTAGTATATTACATTTATTGTAAAAGTCTGGTTTTAGTTGCCGTAACTCAACATCATGCAAACATGCTGACAAATGTGCCAGTTCATATACTTAATATTCATATGAAAATATTCTTATTTTTTGATGAAATAAACTTCACTTTGTAAACGTCACTTTAGGTTAACATTAGCTAGCTAATCACTGTTTTACAGCTTTTCACAAGGTTTAATCACAAGCTGTACAGCTAGCAGTTTTCTAGGTAACACCACTAATTGTTTAAATGTTTAAGGAACATTCAGGACGTTCAGTATGCAAATAAAAATTTGTGAACCCTCAGCCGATAAAGCTGACTTTAATGATTATTTTTGGGGTTGCTAACGGGATCTAACTTTACTTTCATGATGGCTACTCCTTTGTTTTGCACGGAAAAGGAAAGATGATGTATCAGCTTAGAAAGAATTCAGCAATAATATTCTCTGCATGTGGGTGCTTTATGCAAAACCCCTCACCTCCAGTGATTTTCCTTTTTTTTGGCCTGATATTGACTTTACAGAACCTCTGAATTGTTTTATAACAGCCCTAAAGTCTCTCTCACCCACTCTCACTTTCTGATACACACACACACACACACACACACTTTACTGACTCAGCTATATAGCTATAAAAAAAACACCCCAGAGCGGATTAGATCAGGTCTGAAATGTAAACATTAGTCAATCTTGTTTTGCCCAATGAGCACGATATATAAAAGAGAGAGAGGTACGAAAACACTTTGGAAACACACACACACACACACACACACACACACACACACTTGTATTGTGTATCTGTGTTAGCTGGTGCAGCAAATCCAGGTGTGTTTTATTGAAAAGCGTTATGTAAACAAAGCAGTGTTATACTGTAGATGTCACAAAGAGAAAGAGAACACACACACACACACACACACACACACACACACCAGAGGTTCTTATGAGGACAGTAAAAAGCTCAATTTGCCAAATAAGTACTTATTTTTTTGTGGATTGCTAATCTAATATATATACTGTATATAAAGAATATGCAGAATACATTTTCTTTTATCTTATCTTAACAATCTTTTTTTTTTGTATTTTTTTCCACTGTTATTAAAAGAGGTGAAGGTATATTTCAGAAAATACATACCTTTATAAAATATGACCTTGCTCTTATTAAAAATAAAGAAAATCTATATTTAAGGTTTTGTGTAGATGTTACGGTCTGCTTTACACTGTCCAGCTTCAGACACAAGCATTGCCTGACAACAAGAAAAAGTTTAGAAAGAGTGAGCATACACGCAGGCAAAAGCTCAGCACAGGGGAAAATATATCCAAGCAGTTTCCATGGTGATGGATGTGTTTTAAGAGCAAACAAAAAAAAAGTCAGTTGTTACGATCGGCTGATTCCAATTCTGCAGAAAACTGCTGGGTAAATTACCAGAAGATTTTTTAAAAAACTGCTGCTTAAATTATAGTGCGGAGGAAATCTGGAACATCATCCAGCCACTATCTGACTCTGTATCATTACGAACACAGTGTGTGTGTGTGTGTGTGTGTGTGTGTGTATGTGCGCGTGTGTGTGTGTGTGTGTGTGTGTGTATATGTGTGCGTGCCTGTTTGTATATTTGTAAAACAAGGACATACAGTGTTTAAAGCAATCATGATATAGACAAATTGAATGTTTTGAACCGTAGTACATACACAGTGCATTAATTTTTTAATAAATGAAGAAATTCAAACTAAATAAATACAAATTATAGTATTTACAACAATAAATAAACCAATTTGTTAAATAAATAAATTCCATTATGGAATCAACTAAAATGTCACATGAACACCTCTACACCCCGACCCTGACCACGCCCTAACAGCCAACCAACTAACAGTTTCCAAGGCTTAATTTACACTCACCAAACCATGACGGACACCATCTCAAATCAATGCTAGCATTAACTATTTTAGCTAGTTAGCTTGGCATAGAGGACAATGTTTTCAGCAAGTGTTTTTTTTTTTTGCACACCTCACATGATAGGTTCAGAGAATGGAGAGTATTTTGTGACGTACTGTAGCTCGACCCACAAATTTAGATGAACATTTTAGCATTGCTTCATTCAATCAACAGCCCAGTTTAGTCATTTACACATGAAAATGTGGCATAACATAAACAAAAAAATTGTGCGTACACTAGGTTTTTTTAAATAATTTTTACAAAAAAATAAAAAACTCTATTAGCTCTTGCACCTAACCAATCACAACCCAAAAGAAAAAAATTATGCTGCTGCTTTTTCTTTCTATTATTTTCTCTTTTTTGAATACGTACTGTAATTTGACATTTCACAAACCTAAATGCAGTCTGAAAGCTAATAATCATACTCAGCGTACTATGAGAGTGCGCTCCGGGTTTGTGGAGAGCCATGGAGCAAGGGCACTCGTTTAACAACCAAACCGCCAACTTAAAATTTGCAGTAAAAGAATTACAGCATGCAGGAGTGTAAATAAAAAAATGGGAAAGGAAAAAGAGAGAGAGAGAGAGAGGGAGAGAGAGAGGGAGAGAGAGAGAGAGGGAGAGAGAGAGAGAGAGACCTTTATAGATCTCTCTCTTGGCCTTACATCGCTTGGTCATACGGTGTGGTTTTCACTTTCACATCCTAACAATCCTGGTGTGATTTTATACACCGTATGGCAAAAAAAGATGTGTCTGTAATATACAGAAATGCAGCTGTGTCTGATTCAGATACACGTCATCTTGAGATTTTATGGAAGCTCATACGCTTCTCATTTACAAGTGGCCATAAGAAAAGCCTGTGAAACACGTCGAGCGCTAAGGTTCAGAAAGCTCTGGGTCTTAAAACATTTATTGAGACAAGAAACATCAGGGCCTGGACAATTTATCACTCAGACATCTCTGAGACATCGTGAGACATCACTCAAATGAAATGTAGGTTTGACATTGTTTTGGGACATTGCTTTAAGACTTTCTTTTTCATTGTTAAGACCTCGCTCTGCCATTGTTCAGACATCACTCAGCCATTGATGAGACCTCACTAAGACATGGCTCAGACGTCACTCAGACAGTTATGAGACATTGCCCAGACACTGCTGAGACATTGCTCAAACACCACTCAGACATTGCAGAGACATGGCTCAGACATCACTCAGACATCTCTGAGACATTGCTCAGACACCACTCAGATATTGATGAGACATTGCAGAGACATTGCTCAGACATCACTCAGACATCTCTGAGACATCGTGAGACATCACTCAGACATTGCTGAAATGTGGCTTTGACATTGTTTTGAGACATTGCTTTAAGACTTGCTTTTTCATTGTTAAGACCTCGCTCTGCCGTTGTTCAGACATCATTCAGACAACACTTAGCCATTGATGAGACATCACTAAGACATGGCTCAGACGTCACTCAGACAGTTATGAGACATTGCCCAGACACTGCTGAGACATTGCTCAGACACCACTCAGATATTGATGAGACATTGCAGATACATCACACTGCCATCGATGAGATATTGTACAGACATCCCTCAAACGTTACTGCGACATTGCTAGGACATTGCTCAGATGTCACTGAGATGTCACTCAGACATCACACGGACATTACTTAGACGTCGGTCAGACATTGATCAAGACATCTCTGAGACGTCACTCAGACACTGCTGAGACATAGCTCAGACAACATTGCGATGCCACTCAGAAATCACTTAGACGTCACTCAGACACTGCGACATTGCGGAGACATTGACATTTGGACATCAGACATCGTCAGGATTTCTGAGGTCAATATTTGAGATTACAAACATGCTAATTCTGGATAGCTAGCTAATATGCGCTAGCCTGAACCATTTCTGAGAAGATTTGAACTCCATGGTAAGCAGTAGCGTTCACATTTTTCACTGCTATCTCTAGCGAACAGCTGCTAACACTACTGGTGTAATCTGATGATTTTTAAAGCATATTCATATATCTTTTTCACACTAATGATAGCTAACACAAGCCACAGTACATAATATTCATTCATATACATGCTAACTTCAGCCAGCTTGCTAGATTCTAAATCTAACCAATCAGCAAGCATAAGCCAACCTGACAGGATTTTTGGATTAATTTAAATTATTCTTATTTAATTCTCTAGCTAACACACTCAGGATTCCTGAGACAAATTATATTCTTGATGTATAGTGCATCCGGAAAGTATTCCAAAATTGATTAATTCATTATTTTTCTCAAAATTCTACAAACAATACTCCATAATCACAATCTGAAGTTTGTTTGAAATCTTTGCAAATTTATAAAAAATAACAAAACACATGTACATAAGTATTCACACCCTTTGCCATGACATGCAAAATTGAGCTCAGGTGCTTCCTGTTTCCACTGATCATTCTAGAGATGTTTCTACAACTCGATTGGAGTCCATCTGTGGTGAATTCAGTTGATTGGACATGATTTCAAAAGATAAACACACGTCTATATAAGGTCCCACAGTTAACCAAGCCATGAAGTCCAAGGAATTGTTAATTAGTAAGTTACAGTACAGTAGACATCACCCAGACATTGCATAGACATCGCTCAGACATTGCTTAAGAAATCTCTGAGATGTCACTAAGACACTGCTGAGACATAGCTCAGACAAAATTGGAATGTCGCTCAGAAATCACTAAGACAGCACCAGCAACATTTGCTCAGCCATCGACATTTAGATTGTACATTCTGATAATGTAAGGAAGCCAAATATGTATAAACACTGATTATTGTTAACAGTGTTAACATTAACAGTGTTTTAAACCTTTTACACCACAGCTACTGTCCAACAATTTGGGATTTTATTTATTAAAGAACAACATATTGTACTGTTTTTCTCCTGTTTAGAGACTGTTAAATGAATTAGCTCCTGCTCTTACTCATGTTACAACAGCTACAAACACTCGCTCCTCCACCAATGTTACAACATAACAAACATTAAAACTGTGAAGTTTTATAGAAAGTAAGAAGCCTGATGTTTAAAATGCTTTGAGATATTAACATCAAAAGAAGAAGAAACGAAACGCTATAACTCCAAGTGAGACCCTTGTGAATATTTGTGAATATAAAGAGTGCGAACGGAGCAACATGTTGATTTGTAATAAATGTTGTAATAAATATTCTGTCGATCTGTAATAAAAACTGGAATTTGCTATAAGAAGGAACAAAAGTTCTGGGGATGTGCCATTATATGAAAATACTCACCTCCAGTAAAAGTAAGAGTGTGTGTTTGGAGTAAACCCTGATGCTACGCCAATGTCAGTGTTGTGACCCATACTGCTATAAGATGTGCGCTGTAGGCGAATTCTGAGTCATATCTTCATGTGTGTGCGTGTGTGTGAGAGAGAGAGAGTTCTTTTTCAGGTAGGACTTGGCAGCAGTTGTAGATTTTTACGCGTCTCTGCACCGAGAGCTGTGTAAGCAACCGTCAATCAGCTTTATGATGCCAAACATCAGGGAAAACAGAAGGGAATATTTGTTCCTTCTTGGAGTGTTTAGTCACAGAGCCTTTGGTCTCGGATTCCTTGTGCTGATGACAATCGACAGGAAACACCAAAAGCATGTTTACTCATCTCCACCTGCCTCACACACTCATAGTTAACCCTGTTTTGATAAGAACAGTGCTAAATGCTCATGGTTTTGCTAAGAGCAGACCTGTGCTAACGAGTCCATATGTGGAAGTTTTCAAGTAAGAAGAAACACATCGTGCTGCTTTTAAGTGCTACTTGGAAATCCTACTTTGCGAGTTTGAAGGCGTAAATGTCAGTCAAGTGCTTTTGGAAACAAACTTATCAGAATAAACAAAATCCACAACTTTAATTTACTGACGCGACATTGAGTTTTGCAGCTACTGTAGCAATTATGACATCATAGTGGCACTCATCTCGTAATTGTTATCTGTTAATGAGCTCCACTACTCCAAACCTCTATGTATTACATTAGCTAGTTATCAAACATACTAACCTGACAGGATTAATCTGTGGATTTTTAAATCACAGTCATACTGCAAACGTTCATCAAGCTACCATGATGGGATTCCTGATAGAAATAAATCATATTCATTGATGCACATGCTTACTCCGGCCAGCTCGCTAACATTAAAGCTAAAATGTGTTTTTGTGAAGATTTTAAAATCATAATTAAAAACATTTAGCTAGATGCTAAATCTAACCAAGTATATTGAGTATAAACTATCCTGTTTCTTTAGATTAATTTAAGATTAATCATTATTTTATTTCCGCTAGCTAACACATGCTCAAGATGTCTAAGAGAAAAAAGATTTGTTGATGCATTTTCTAATTCTTGCCACCTAGCTAATACATGCTACTCTTGTCAGGATTGATGAGGTCAATATTTGAGCTAATATGCGCTAGCCTGACCATTTCTGAGAGGTTTTGAACTTCATGGTGAGCATCAGCCTTCACATTTTTTAATGCTATCTCTAGCGAACAGCTGCTAACCCAGATAGCAGAACAACATTGAATCATCATTGAATCAACATTAAAACATCAACCAACTTGTCATTGTTGAAATTTAGCATTGATTTTTCATCAGGTTTGCACCTTGAAATAATGCTATTTCAATTATCAAAAATAGATCAAGATGGGCATAAAATCGATATTTGTTCAACTTAAATTAAATCACTTATTTTACATTGAATCAACATTGAAGCAATTTTAGTTTAGTCTTGCTTTATGTACAGCAAGATTCTATGACAGTAAATCATGTCCGTTTTGATTTATTTCTTTAAATCCATTTCTTTTAAAGAGACCATGTAGGGCTGAAAAGCTTTTTTTTTTTTTAAACAAAAATTCAGTAACTCCATCCATCCATTTTCTTCCGCTTATCCGAGGTCGGGTCGCGGGGGCAGCAGCTTCAGCAGGGATGCCCAGACTTCACTCTCCCTGGCCACTTCTTCCAGCTCTTCCGGGGGGATCCCAAGGTGTTCCCAGGCCAGCCGAGAGACATAGTCCCTCCAGCGTTTCCTGGGTCTTCCCCGGGGTCTCTTTCCGGTGGGGCATGTCCGGAACACCTCACACGATACATTTCACTGCGTGTTGTACTTGTATAACTATGCATGTGACAAATAAAGAATCTTGAATCTTGAAGGGAGGCGTCCAGGGGGCATCCTAAATAGATGCCCAAGCCACCTCATCTGGCTCCTCTCGATGCGGAGGAGCAGCGGCTCTACTCTGAGCCCCTCCCGGATGACTGAGCTTCTCACCCTATCTCTACGGGAGAGCCCAAACACCCTGCGGAGGAAACTCGTTTCGGCCGCTTGTATTCGCGATCTTGTTCTTTCGGTCACTACCCACAGCTCATGACCATAGGTGAGGGTAGGAACGTAGATCGACCGGTAAATTGAGAGCTTTGCCTTTTGGCTCAGCTCCTTCTTCACCACGATGGACCGATACAGAGCCCGCATCACTGCAGATGCTGCCCCGATCCGCCTGTCGATCTCCCGTTCCATTTTACCCTCACTCGTGAACAAGACCCCGAGATACTCACTCCCAAACCTGAGAGGGCACTCCACCCTTTTCCGGCTGAGAACCATGGCCTCAGATTGGGAGGTGCTGATTCTCATCCCAGCCACTTCACACTCGGCTGCGAACCGATCCAGTGAGAGCTGTAGGTCGCAGGATGATGAGGCCAACAGAACAACGTCATCTGCAAAAAGCAGTGACCCAATCCTGAGCCCACCAAACTGTACCCCCTCAACGCCCTGGCTGTGCCTAGAAATCCTGTCCATATAAATTATGAACAGGATCGGTGACAAAGGGCAGCCCTTAACAGGGAATCCGATATCCCATACTCCCGGAGTACCCCCCACAGGACTCCCCGAGGGACACGGTCGAATGGCTTCTCCAAGTCCACAAAGCACATGTACGTAGACTGGTTGGGCAAACTGCCATGCCCCCTCCAGGACCCTGCTAAGGGTGTAGAGCTGGTTCACTGTTCCGCGACCTGAACGAAAACCACACTGCTCCTCCTGAATCCGAGGTTCGACTATCCGACGGACCCTCCTTTCCAGGACCCCTGAATAGACTTCCCCGGGGAGGCCGAGGAGTGTGATCCCTCTGTAGTTGGAACACGCTCTCCGGTCCCCCTTCTTGAAGAGGGGGACCACCACCCCGGTTTGCCAGTCCAGAGGCACTGCCCCCGATGTCCATGCAATGTTGCAGAGACGTGTCAACCATGACAGCCCTACAACATCCAGAGCCTTGAGGAACTCCGGGCGGATCTCATCCACCCCTAGGGCACCGCCACCGCTTTTTGATCACCTCGGCCACCTCGGCCCCAGAGATGGAAGAGTCCACCTCTATGTCCCCAGACTCTGCTTCCTTATCGGAAGGCATGTTGGTGGAATTAAGGAGGTCTTCGAAGTACTCCCCCCACCGACCCACAACATCGCGAGTCGAGGTCAGCAGCACACCATCCCCACTATACACTGTGTTGACCGTGCACTGCTTTCCCCTCCTGAGACGCCGGATGGTGGACCAGAATCTCTTCGAAGCCGTCTGGAAGTCATTCTCCATGGCCTCCCCAAACTCCTCCCACGCCCGGGTTTTTGCCTCAGCAACCACCGAAGCTGCATTCCGCTTGGCCTGCCGGTACTTATCAGCTGCTTCCAGAGTGCCACCAGCCAAAAAGGCCCGGTAAGACTCCTTCTTCAGCTTGATGGCATCCCTCACCGCCGGTGTCCACCAACGGGTTCTTGGATTGCCACCGCGACAGGCACCGACCACCTTACGGCCTTGCTCCGGGCAGCCGCCTCGACAATGGAGGCGCGGAACATAGTCCATTCGGACTCAATGTCCCCCACCTCCCCCAGGACGTGGTTGAAGTTTTGCCGGAGGTGGGAGTTGAAGCTCGTTCTGACAGGGGACTCTGCCAGACGTTCCCAGCAGACCCTCACAATACGTTTGGGTCTACCAGGCCTGACCGGCATCCTACCCCACCAACGAAGCCAACTCACCACCAGGTGGTGATCAGTTGACAGCTCCACCCCTCTCTTCACCCGAGTGTCCAAGACATGTGGCCGCAAGTCTGACGACACGACCACAAAGTCGATCATCGAACTGCGGCCTAGGGTGTCCTGGTGCCAGGTGCACATATGGACACCCTTATGCCTGAACATGGTGTTCGTTATGGACAATCCGTGATGAGCACAGAAGTCCAATAACAAAACACGGCTCTGGTTCAGATCGGGGGGGGGCCGTTCATCTCAATCACGCCCTTCCAGGTCTCACTGTCATTGCCCACGTGAGCATTGAAGTCCCCCAACAGAACGATGGAGTCCCCAGGAGGGACGTTCTCTAGCGCCCCCTCCAGAGACCCCAAAAAGGGCGGGTACTCCAAACTGCTGTTCGGCGCATAAGCGCAAATAACAGTGAGGATCCATCCCCCCACACGAAGGTGGAGGGAGGCCACCCTCTCGTCCACTGCGGTGAACCCCAATGTACAGGCCCCGAGCCAGGGGGCAATAAGTAAGTCCACACCTGCTCGTCGCCTCTCACCGGTGGCAACTCCAGAGTAGAAGAGAGTCCAGCCCCTCTCAAGGAGACTGGTTCCAGAGTCCAAACTGTGCGTCGAGGTGAGTCCAAATATATCTAGCCGGAACTTGTCAACCTCACGCACTAGCTCAGGCTCCTTCCCCGCCAGAGAGGTGACATTCCACGTCCCTAGAGCCAGCTTCTGCAGCCGAGGATCAGACTGCCAAGGCCCCTGTCTTCGGCCACCGCCCAGCTCACACTGCACCTGACCTCTTTGGCCCCTCCTACAGGTGGTGAGCCCATGGGAAGGGGGACCCACGTTGCCACTTCGGGTTGTGCCCGGCCGGGCCCCATGGGTGCACAGGCCCAACCACCAGGCGCTCGCCATCGGGCCCCACCTCCAGACCTGGCTCCAGAGGGAGGCCCCGGTGACCCACGTCTGGGTGAGGAAAAACGTTTTCCAATGGTTTTATTCATCATAAGAGGTCTTCTGAACCACTCTTTGTCTGTTCCCTCACCTAGGACCAGATTGCCATGGATCACCCTGCCAGGGGCATGAAGCCCCCAACAACATAGCTCCCAGGATCATTGGGACACGCAAACCCCTCCACCATGATAAGGTGGTGGTTCAAGGAGGGGGTCAGTAACTCAATATTCTTTATTTATGCTCCATACCCATTTAAACAGGAAGTAACATCACAATTAGAATAAAACAACTATATAATAAAACACACTACAACTTACATACAAATTATTATAAACTGGATGATAAAATGACTTTAACTATTAAAAGAGATTGTTAATTCTGAATTTATAAAACAGAATCTAACTGCCAAGAGAAGAGACTGGAAAACCATAACAGCATATAAAAATTGCAAGTTGCCTCAGCAAAATTCATTCAAATGCAAATAGAAACAAACAAGACAGAAACACAACAGACTGAAACATTAGTATAGTTGAAATGTATTTACTCAGCAAAACAGATAATAAGACATAAGTCTGAACTTATGGTTTTCCACCACGAGCAATTCCCCCCAGCCGTTCTGGGGCATAACGAAGCCATTTCTGAACTGCTGAAGCAAAGACAAACTCTGAGGCCTCCTTTTTTGTTGTTGTAGGGCATCTAAAGGGCATAAAAAAACAAACAAAAAGTTAGAACTGCACAATGCTCTAAAAACTTGGAGTGGTAGTTATTTATGAATGACAGAAGGTGGGTCCTAAATTTTTGGAAATGTGACTTTTACAAATGTACAGATATACAACATATGTTTTTAATTTCCTACAATTTCCTACAATCCTACAATTCCTACAAGATTTTATTATAAATGTTTTACCCAGAGTTAGATGCATGCTGCACTGATAATGTTATTATTAAATAAGGCCTATTATTACATTGCATTTAGTTTGAGAGCAAAGGAATGACAACATAAACTGTACATTATTTGTTTTGTATTGCTTTTTACCTTCTCCTCTCCAAACTCACACTGCATGATTTTCAAAGTCATCGGATCACCACTGTCAATCCACAATAAAATTCAATTCAATTCAATTTTATTTATATAGCGCTTTTAACAATGGTCATTGTCTCAAAGCAGCTTCACAAAAATGAAAGAAATTTAACAAAAATAAATAAATAATAATAATAATAAATAAATAAAATAAATAAATTAATAAAAAAAATAAAAAATAATAATAATTATAGAAAAGAAAATAATTGGAAGTGTGGATGTGTGAGAAAAATGTGCAGATAATAATAATGAGACGAATGAATGAAATTTCTCTGATGAGCAAGCCAAGGGTGACGGCGACGGTGGCAAGGAAAAACTCCCTGAGATGGCATTAGGAAGAAACCTAGATAGAAATTATATAACATCTTGTGTGTTGTGCAGGAGAAAATTCAATATGACAGAAATTATTTAAATTGACATGAAGACCAGTTCAGCATAGGGACGAGTCAGTAGGTGCAGAGGGCAGATGAGGTCTGGATCACTGGAAGCACAGGAGCAGCATGTGTAGCTCCAACCATCATAAAGCTGAATCCAGCTAGAGCTGGTCCTTCTCTGGATGCCTCAGGAACCTCGCAGGGTCGGCCACTCCAAAATGCACACAGCCTGCATAAAGTAGCTGTGCCTTTTCACGAGCTGCTGTGACGTTCAATCTACTCCAGTCAGCGCTTTCAGTCACCACCTCGAGCACCAACCACCATCCCACTCTTCTTTTGCCAAAACACAGAGGTGGAAAGTAACAAATTACATTTACTCGCGTTACTGTAATTGAGTAGCTTTTTTGTGTATTTCTACATTTTAAAGTAGTTTTAAAAATCTGTAATTTTACTTTTACTTAAGTACATTTTGTTTGAAGTATTGTTATTCGCTACATTTTAAATCATATTCGCTACTGAGTAAAAAATAAATGAATGAAAATGATAAAATAATAAAAATATTATGCTTTATAAATGCTCCGTTCCGCTCGCGTGTGTGTATCATGTCCTGGTGGCGCGCCGCTCCAGACTCCACTCCAGGTTTTCTGACATCGGCATCTCCCTGACCTTCCACACGGTCGCTTCCGCCTTGAGAGTGACGTCATCGACTAGCGCGACCATATATAAACCGGAGAGAGACGCGGGAAAGATGAATGAGGTTGTGATTTTGGCGTTTTGATATTTGGTTGTGTATTCTGGTTTTGACTCTTTGCCTCCCATTGACTTTGATTATTGCTTTGTCCCTTTGGTTTGGTTGGTCTTTGTATATATTTGTAGATAATTTCATTGTTTTTGGTTTAGGGAGTCCGGGAAGGTACCTGTATTTTTGTTCGTGTGTTTTTTTTGTTGTTTTTTTTGCAGGTAATATAGCTACTAAATATAAATACCATTTTGTTTATTATTTTGGCCTGGGTCCATCCTGAATCTGATCCTCCTCCTGGTGTGTGTGTGTGTGTATGTGTGTATGCAAACCTCATTATTTCATCAGTTAATGACTGGATCTAGTTCTTTCTGCCATATACCACCATTTCCATACAGTTATATATATTATAAATAGAACCCTGAACCATTCTTTTGCTGTCTGGCCCTAGACTGGGACGTAACACCATATTTAAGTGACCACTTTGATTTTCAAGCACAAGAAAGACAACAGCTTTCTTATGCAAAGGTGTTCCTTCAGTTAAAAACAACTAGTTTGAGATTTATATCTGCTCATCTTTTTTTAACTATGCTAGAATGCCTCATCCCACCCCCGCTGTTAATAATAAAAATAAAAAAAATAATAAAAAAGTAACTCGGTAACTTTTACTCTGAGTAAATTTTTTAATGAGCTACTTTTTACTTTTACTTGAGTAGATTTTTATAATGGTAACTTTACTTGTACTTAAGTAAAATTTCACTGAAGTAACAGTACTTCTACTTGAGTACAAAATTTTATTACTCTTTCCACCTCTGCCAAAACATCACGTCCATGCCATTGCTGAACAACAATAACATGAAAACAAGTGGAAAAATTAATACGATTCTGTGTAAAAAATAAACTGTACACATACGAGGCGGAAAGATGCCAATAGCTACACAGTATTTAAGGTATTTCCATTTGTTACGACGTTGATATTTAAACCTTTGTAGTCAAGTAAGCATGATTCATAATGTTTCCTCTGTTGTGACCATGTAAACTGTCTGTATTCTGCACTGCTATCGTGGTTGACTGTTGCACCTTTATTCTGTCATTATCGCACGTGCTGCTTGTGAGTTAACCATGCCCACTTATTTACATTTCGTGGAATAGACAAAATTAAATTATATTCCACGGTAACGATATATACCGTCATACTGCCCAGCCCTAGATCACCTTTAATACAAAGGTCCCTTAAAACATGCAGGTTCACTCGGCCACCATCTTTGAAATGCCTCTCAAGCATGCAAGTGCAGCTCTTGTCTCTTTGAATGGGAAAACATCAACTTCTTTAAAAGTGTTCAGTAAGCTTACAATTAAATTTCATATTTGAAAAGACCAATGAAATCTGACAACAACAGTTTCATAAAGCTTGTTTCTTATGTTCACATGCCATCAAAAAATACTTTGGCTTTATTAATCAACGACTGTCTCTTTCAATTAGAAGGCGGGGTTTGTTCACCATGTTGGGCATGGCACTTTGCCCCATTCATAAGTAATAGGACTGCATAATATAAAGTCATTGTTTTATACCAATTATTTATATGGCAATATAAAACTACGATTAACAGTGATGATGAGCTAAGCATGTTAGTAGACAGAAAGAAAAATACACAAAATTTACCGTCAAATAATTTTTTTTCTCTAAAACCCCTCTGTCTCTGACCTTATGCCAATCCTCTCAGTTTCTGTTCTCCTTGTTTGTTCTGTCCGTCAAAACCTTGTGTTTGGAGGTGAATTCCGTTTTGGAGCTCCAGGGTTAGTGAAATGTGAAATGTGAATTAACTGTGCGACCAATCCCTACCAAAACTTGATAGCATGGCAGTCCCGATATAGCCGCACGAAACGGTGTAACATACGTGGGGGTTGTCTCAAAGCTGTGGGGCGTGGAACGGTCCAAACTTTTTTGTCGAAGAATAATAAGTATACCTATGCAATTGCATAGGCACACTTATTATTATTATTATTATTATTATTAAGAAGAAGTAGAAGAAGAAGAAATACAGATGAATTTTTAAAAATGAATCTTTTGGGAATTTTGTGAAAACCGTGCAACGAATCCCTACCAAAATTCATTCCATAGAAGTCCCGATCGAGCCGCATGAAACAGTGTAGTAGCAGCTAATAATCGTAACTAACTATTCACCTCAGGCAGCAGCTAAAAATATGAACCAGTGCTACTCACCTCAGGTACAGTAGCAGTTAAAAATATACACTAATGCTACTCACCTCAGGTAGCAGCTAAAAATAGTAACTAATTCCATTCACCTCAGGCTGCAGCTAAAAATACGAATTAATGCTACTCACAATATTGCTGAGGCAATATTGTGGCTTATTAGCATCATGATAAACGCGAAAGACAGTAAAGTGCTGAGTTTTAAACTCTAAGTGAGAAAGAGAGAGACTGTTATTCAATAAAGGCGGTGGGGGGCACGCACACTGATCTGGGTCAGACACAGACAACGGCAAACAGGAACTAAGCTCTTAAACAAATGCTTCCCAACAGAATACCGTAGGTCCGATCGCCAAAATTCTTTCACTGTGAGTGGCAGGAACGTCTAGACTACAACATATTGAATTCTCATGTCCGTAGAGTGTATTATAGTGATGTGGCAACAGTGTAAAGACACCCTCTGATGTTAAAAGCGAGCCAAAAATTGAGCACTTTTGAACATCAAACAGGAATTAAGCTCTCAAACAAAAGCTTCCCAACAGAACACCGTAGGTCGGATTGGAAAAATTCTTTCACCGTGAGTAGCAGGATCTCCCAGACTACAACATACTGACATCTCAACATCTCACGCCTGTAGACCATGTTACACTGACGCTGTGACAGTGTAAAGACACCCTCCGATGTTAAATTTGAGCCGAAAATCAAGAGCAGTTTTAGAATGGCCGTCTATGGGAGAAAGAGAGGGAGGAGGCTGTGCTCCGATGGCATTTGTGAGAAAACCGCAGATCTGATCTCAATCAGGAAGACACGGCATGAAAGAAGACAATGATAGCTATGTTTTGATGTACAAATTATACATGTAGGGCAGAAGGAGAAATACCTTTTTTTCAAATTATTCTCCACACTCTGTTATTATGGCAGTTGAAAGTGGCACGAACATTTTGAGAAAAATCAAAATTTTCTTTAAAATAAATTGCTCTTGTGAAACAACCGTAAAAGTTACCAAGACATCATTTTGGTCGAGGGTCTTGTGACCCGTTTAAAGTTTGAATGACGTTTCTACGACAAAGTATGGCCGAGCGGTAGGCCTTCAAAGTGGCCTGGGTTTGCACTTTTAAAACAATAATAATTTCAAGAATAATAATAAACCCAGATGAAAATTTTTTTTAATTTGGGCGGGAATTTTGGGAAATCCGTGCAACAAATCCTCACCAAAATGAATTCCGTAGCAGTCCCGATCGAGCCGCACGAAACGGTGTAACCTACATGGGGGTTGTCTCAAAGCTGTGGGGCGTGGAACGGTCCAAAATGTTTTGTCGAATAATAATAAGTGTGCTATTGCATAGACATATAGTGTACGGCCACTTAAAATTAGTGGTTTTGCGTTCAATAATGTTGAAATGATTGCGTTCAACATTAATAATATACCTATGACACTTAAAGCCATGACCACTAAAATCTGACACCGTTTTTACAACTTACTTCAAAACTAAAATATTCACAAAGCCCATAAAAAATTATGTAGCCATATGGCTAGCTACCAAATTATTTGTTCTCTCATTATGCTGAATTAATAATTCACAATAATATATATTCATTCATTCATTCATTTTCTATACCGCTTAATCCTGATATATATATATATATATATATATATATATTTTTTTTTTTTTAATGTTTGACTTTTCTCCTGGGATAGGCTCCAGGTCCCCCGCGACCCTGAACACAGGATTAAGCGGTATAGAAAATGAATGAATGAATGAATGAATGTTTGACTTTTCAACACAGAAAAGCAATGAATTATCAACATTGATGTCATCTTGCTATCTGGGAACCCTAGTGGTGTAATCTGGTGTTTTTTAAAGCACATTCGTGCTGTAAACTTTCATGATTTTTCACACTAATGATAGCTAATACAAGCCACATTACATAATATTCATGTATATGCTAACTCCAGCCAGCTCATTAACACTCACTAAGCTAAAATGTTTATGGGGAATTGTTTAATTAAAAACATCAATATTCTCTAGATTCTAAACCTAGCCAACGAGCAAGCATAACCCAACTTGACAGGATTTTTGAATGAATTTAAGTTATTTTAATTTTATTCTATAGCTAACACACACTCCGGATTTCTGAAATTTTTTTTATTCTTGATGAACAGTGCATCCAGAAAGTATTCCAAAATTGATTAATTCATATATATTTTCTTCAAAATTCTACAAACAATATCCCATAATGACAACGTAAAAGAAACTTGTTTGAAATCTTTGCAAATTTATTAAAAATAAAAAACAAACAAACAAACAAAAAAAATCACATGCACATAAGTATTCACACCCTTAGTCATGCCACGCAAAATTGAGCTCAGGTGCTTTCTGTTTCCACTGATCATCCTTGAGATGTTTCTACAACTCGATTGGAGTCCAAATTCAATTGATTGGACATGATTTTAAAAGACACATGTCTAAGGTCCCACAGTTAACACTGCATGTCAGAGCACAAACCCTGCCATGAAGTCCAAGGAATCGTCTGTTGACCTCAGAGAAAGGATTGTATCGATGCACGGATCTGGGGAAGGGTACAGAAAAATGTCTGCAGAATTGAATGTCCAGATGAGTACAGTGGCATCCATCATCCATAAATGGAAACAATTAGGAACCCCCAGAACTCTTCCTAGAGCAGGCCGCCCGGTCAAAGTGAGCGAAAAGAGGAGAAGGGCCTTAGTCACGGAGGTAACCAAGAACCTGATCGGTTTTCTCAACGAGAAAACCACCCAGATAGCAGAACAACATTGAATCATCGTTGAATCAACATTAAAGCATCAACCAACTTGTCATTGAATCAATGTTGAAATTTCAATGTTAAATGTTGATTTTTCATCAGGTTTGCACCTTGAAATAACGTTATTTCAATGATGATAAATAGATCAAGATGGGCATAAAATCAATGTTTGTTCAACGTAAATTCAATCACTTATTTTACATTGAATCAACATTGAATCAATTATAGTTTAGTCTTGCTTTATGTACAGCAAGATTCTATGACAGTAAATCATGTCCGTTTTGATTTATTTCTTTAAATCAGAGACCATGTAGGGCTGAAAAGCTTTTTTTTTTTTTTAAACAAAAAGTCAGTAACTCAACATCCTTCAGTTTACA
The DNA here is from genome assembly GCA_030522415.1 of Channallabes apus. Taxonomy (NCBI): domain Eukaryota; kingdom Metazoa; phylum Chordata; class Actinopteri; order Siluriformes; family Clariidae; genus Channallabes; species Channallabes apus. The sequence goes on from CM060130.1 coordinate 6,865,383, forward strand.
TGTAAACAGATTTATTTATTTATGCTCCATACCCATTTAAACAGGAAGTAACATCACAATTACAATCAAACAACTATATAATAAAACACACTACAACTTACATACAAATTATTATAAACTGGATGACAAAATGACTTTTTAGAAGAGAACCATTAGAAGAGATTGTTAATTCTGAATTCATAAAACAGAATCTAACTGCCAAGAGAAGAGACTGGAAAACCAGAATATAAAAATGGCAGCCTGCCTCAGCAAAATTCAGTCAAATGCAAATAGAAACAACCAAGTCAGAAACACAACAGATGACTGAAACATTATTCGTAAGTTGAAATGTATTTACTCAGCAAAACAGATAAGACACAAGTCTGAACTTATGGTTTCCACCACGAGCAATTCCCCCCAGCCGTTCTGGGGCATAAAGAAGCCATTTCTGAACTGTTGAAGCAAAGAAACTCTGTGGCCTCCTTTTCTTCAGCTTTCAGTTGTTGTTGTTGTAGTGCATCTAAAGAATGAAAAACAAACAAAAGGTTAGAACTATACAATGCTCTAAAAACTTGGAGTTGTAGTTGTTTATGAATGAGAGAAGGTGAGTCCAAAATTTTTGGAAATGTGACTTTTACAAATGTACAGATATGCAACATATGTTTTGAAATGTCCTACAATCTTCCATAGATACAATGCACACATTAGATTTTTTTTAATATACAGGTCCTTCTCAAAAAATTTGCATATTGTGATGAAGTTCATTATTTTCTGTAATGTACTGATAAACATTAGACTTTCATATATTTTAGATTCATTACACACAACTGAAGTAGTTCAAGCCTTTTATTGTTTTAATATTGATGATTGTGGCATACAGCTCATGAAAACCCAAAATCCCTATCTCAAAAAATTAGCATATTTCATCCGACCAATAAAAGAAAAGTGTTTTTAATACAAAAAAAGTCAACCTTCAAATAATTATGTTCAGTTCTGCACTCAATACTTGGTCGGGAATCCTTCTGCAGATTCTTGTGAAGAGAAAGTTGAGAGACGCAAGACACAATATCTCACAGATTCTCTATGGGGTTCAGGTCAGGAGAGTTGGCAGGCCAATTGAGCACAGTAATACCATGGTCAGTAAACCATTTACCAGTGGTTTTGGCACTGTGAGCAGGTGCCAGGTCGTGCTGAAAAATGAAATCTTCATCTCCATAAAGCTTTTCAGCAGATGGAAGCATGAAGTGCTCCAAAATCTCCTGATAGCTAGCTGCATTTACCCTGCCCTTGATAAAACACAGTGGACCAACACCAGCAGCTGACATGGCACCCCAGACCATCACTGACTGTGGGTACTTGACACTGGACTTCAGGCATTTTGGCATTTCCCTCTCCCCAGTCTTCCTCCAGACTCTGGCACCTTGATTTCCCAATGACATGCAAAATTTGCAACCTGTAGCCCATTTCCTGCACACGCCTGTACACGGTGGCTCTGGATGTTTCTACTCCAGACTCAGTCCACTGCTTCCGCAGGTCCCCCAAGGTCTGGAATCGGTCCTTCTCCACAATCTTCCTCAGGGCCCGGTCACCTCTTCTCGTTGTGCAGCGTTTTCTGCCACACTTTTTCCTTCCCACAGACTTCCCACTGAGGTGCCTTGATACAGCACTCTGGGAACAGCCTATTCGTTCAGAAATGTCTTTCTGTGTCTTACCCTCTTGCTTGAGGGTGTCAATGATGGCCTTCTGGACAGCAGTCAGGTCGGCAGTCTTACCCATGATTGCGGTTTTGAGTAATGAACCAGGCTGGGAGTTTTTAAAAGCCTCAGGAATCTTTTGCAGGTGTTTAGAGTTAATTAGTTGATTCAGATGATTAGGTTAATAGCTCGTTTAGAGAACCTTTTCATGATATGCTAATTTTTTGAGATTTGGGATTTTGGGTTTTCATGAGCTGTATGCCACAATCATCAATATTAAAACAATAAAAGGCTTGAACTACTTCAGTTGTGTGTAATGAATCTAAAATATATGAAAGTCTAATGTTTATCAGTACACAAATAATGAACTTCATCACAATATGCAAATTTTTTGAGAAGGACCTGTATGTGTTATTTCACAATCTGCAAATGTTGTCCTACAATGTACATATTCAATGCTATGAAAACAAATATACTTAATGTAACAATGTAGTCTGTTATGTGTAAAAAAAAAAAAAAATAATAAAAAAAAACCTGTAGGACCAAAAAATAAATAAATAAAAAATCAATCCGTGGCGACGGTTTTGCAATTTGTCCCCCGCACTCACAAATACTTAAACTGTTCCCTCAGTTTAACAAATCGTGGCCACGGATTAACAAACTGTATGCACAAATTTCCAATCCGTACGCTCAGATACCGTACTGTTTGCATATTTATTCTTAACATGAAGACTTATTTTGGTGATTTTATTATAAGCTTTTTACCCAGAGTTAGATGCATGCTGCTGTTAATGTTATTATTAAATAACGCCTATTATTAAATTGCATTTAGTTTGAGAGCAAAGTAATGACAACATAAACTGTACATTATTTGTTTTGTATTGCTTTTTACCTTCTCCTCAAACTCACACTGCATGATTTTCAAAGTCATCGGATCACCATTGTTTCACACTGTACTATCTGTGGTAGCATTTAGTTGCTGCTGTGTTCACACTGCACAATGAATTGGCGACAGGAGATTACACACTGCATGACTTTACAATAGGATGAATCGCCAACAACTCTGTCTGGTGTGCAAGCTACAGCCAAACGCACACAAGAAGTGATAAGGAAACAACCCAAGATCATGCTGACATTGTGGTCTATAATTCCTCCCCGAACAAACAATAATTAAAAAAAGATGACGTCCTTGTTTAAGATCCCATATGGTCAAAACTGAAATTTCATGGCTTTTTTCATGGTAACTGAGGCCTAGGGGCTATGTAACTACCATATAAGTTTCAAAACAGTCAATCCACAGTAGAATGCACACAGCCTGAATAAAGTAGCTCTGCCTTTTCACGAGCTGCTGTGACGTCCAATCTACTCAGTCACCGCTTTCAGTCACCATCAACCACCATCCCACCCTTCTTTTGCCAAAACATCACGTCCATGCCATTGCTGAACAACAATAACATGAAAACAAGTCGAAAAAACGCTGTTCAGATGTCGAAACTACATCATTACACAGGCTTCCGAACAACATTAATATAAAAGACCAGTGGCACGTCAGCTTCAGCATCTTTCACACAGCCATTCCATTAAACTTTAAAAATTTACATTTAAAATGTTATTTAGTTAATAGAAGTTAATTGATAAAGAAAATCTATTTATGACATTATTTTTGACAGCATTATGATTATTTATAAAAATTTCAGACAACAATTAGTGCCACGAGGTTATTTGCAACACTATATGTTCTACAAAATAGAGGACTACACACCTTACAGCGCAATATAATGTGGCTTTAGAAGAGGAAAGGTAGGATTAAGAAGTGAGCAAGTGATGAATTAGTATTACAGGTCCCAAGCAGATACAGTAACAATAATGGGTGCCCTACCTTATGCAGTCTCCATTGATGGCTAATAAACATTGATACAAGTAGGCTATGGTTAAAGTGGTGAACTTATAAAGTCTTAAATGTTTTGTTTTCCCTTCTCAACGCATTATGCATTTACCCACCAATAATGGCTACCTTTTTAATTTGGTCAAGTCTCCAAGTCGAAGGAGCCCAGCAGCAGATTCCGTACCATGGCAGTAGCAGAGGTGGCAAGGCGGGCTGCTCTCCACACTTCTGCCTGGCAAAACACCCCAGAGCCCTTTATAACTTCAATCTGAAAAATTATTTCACATCACAATATTAATTTATTGGCAACTTTTAGAAACTTTTCATGTTTCATACTGATTCTTATGTTTATCTTCCCAATAGTTAATAGGATTTTATGTATAAATGCAGATTAATGATAATCTGGACATTCTGGACATTTGTTTACATGCAGGGTAAAACTGCAACAGGAACAGTACAAAATAAAAACTGAAAAAAGACGGACATTCAGAGTAACAGTGCAAGATAAAAAAAAACCTGTACAAAACATACATGCAGGGTAAGCATTGGTGGGAGCAATGTCCAAGCAGTGTAGAGAAATACTTCTGTACGACTTCATTGTTTTGTGCTGTGTAGTATAGTATTGTAATAGCTGATCAGAGTGATCAACTCCCCATGTGCTGGTTGTATGCAGTCACAGGACATGTCCTACATAAGGCAGTATTTTAGCCACCTGGAACTAGCTTGTTTGTGCTAAATAACATTACCGATAGCAGTGTTATAAGCTAACCAAAATGGAGCCAAATACACATTAGCAACCATAATCTAAAGCTATCCAAAACAAGGTGAATATAAACATCTGTAAACTCCATAAGGCATTAGCTTAGCCACCGGGAAATATCATGTTTGTGCTACATGAGGCAGCATGTTAGCATGATTGACCTAAACTATATAAATGGCATTGAAAGCCAATGTGTCACACAAGCTGACAAGAGCTAGCTGTAGTGAGGAAAATATTTACTAATATTAGTTTAATATTATCAGAATAAGAGTTATATAAGACTTAATAACTTACCCAGTGTAGCATGGGTCTATTCTCTGTTCAAAATGCTCCCGTTCGTTGTCGGAATCACACAGTCTTCTTCTGAGGTAAATGTAAAACCCTCCAACTTTCCAGAACATTCTGAAGAGTTTCCTCGGATGTGTAAGCGCGTGCCATCTTCCAAAACGTGCTGAAAACTCACTGAATCGGAGTATTTTCAAACCTGTCTCTCTGTGTTCGTGTTTCATGCCGGTGTCCGGGGGCGTGGCCTAGTATGTAAATTACCCGGACTGATTTCCGTGTGATTGGCGCGTGGGCGTGTCCTGCCTCGGGTCATTAGCATATAACTGTGACAGAAATTCTGTGCCTCTCCTTGGTTTCATACGGATTACATAAACTGAGAATATTTGTTTTCAATGTGACTTGCATCATTTAAAAGTAGACACTTTAAGCTTTATATAGATATATTTCTCATTTCAGTTAATTTTAGTGACGTGTTTCAAAAAGATTTTCACGGAGACTGAGGTTTCATATATGTGCATATATCCTCATATACTGTATGTGGGCAATTAGGATTAGTTTATTGCATTTTTTTTTGTTAGTTCTTAGTTATTGCCTTGATAATAGAAAATATGAGCTAGGCATCATGTATGACAGTTGCCAAAGTGTATATATATATATATATATATAATTTTTTTTTTAATTTTTTTTAAGCACCATGGCAAATCTCTCGTAGTCAATTTTTTAACCTGTTTTAAACACACACACACACATGCATACACATTTTTATAGAAATGCACTTAGTTAATTTAATTTGCCTTACATTGTTGAATGAGGATGGGTTCCAAAACCAAAAATCAACATTGATTCAATGTTTGTCTTTTCAACACTGAAAAGCATTGAATTATCAACATTGATTCAACATTATTTAGCATTGAAAAATCAACCTCAACCAAAATGATGATTCTGATGAAATTTCAACATTGAATCAATGTCACCTTGCTATCTGGGCAACTTGTAGCATCATACTCAAAAAGGTTTGAGGCTGTAATTGGTGCTTTAACAGAAAAAAAAAAGTTTTTTTTATGGTCTCACAGCTCTTAAGGTGCTTTTTGGCAAACACAAGACGCCTGTCATGTGCCTTCTACTGAGGAGTGGCTTCCGTCCAGCCACTCTACCATACAGGCCTGATTGGTGGAGTGCTGCAGAAATGGATGTTCTTCTGGAAGGTTCTACTCTCTTAACAGAGAAACACTGGAGCTCATTCAGAGTGATCATCGGATTCTTGGTCACCTCCCTGGCTAAGGTCCTTCTCCCCCAGTTGCTCACTTTGGCCTGTTTCAGAGAGGATTTAAACTCCATGGTAACCATCAGCGTTCATATGGTAACCATCAGTGCTCATCAATTTTTATTCACTGCTAAATTTATAATTTTCCCATAATTTTTATTTTTTTACAAGAAACAAGTCAGATTCATTTATGTGCATGCTAATTCTAGCCACCTAACTAACACTCGCTATCCCTGTCAGAAATTTTAAGGTTAATATTTGAGATTAGTAATATGCTAATTCTTGTTAGGTGGCTATGTACTAGCCTGAACTGTTTCTGAGAGGATTTAAACTCCATGGTAAACATCAGCGTTCATGTGATTGACTGCTAACTCTGGAGAACTAGCGAAGAGCTGCTAACCTGACAGGATTTCTGAAAAGAGATTTAATCTCCACAGCTAGCGTTAGCTTTATTGAGGTTGTGTAAGCACAGCTGTCTTATAATCAATCTAATTGTTACTTCAAACTACATTTGTAGAATGTGTGTGTGTGTGTGTGTGTGTGTGTGTGTGTGTGAGTGTGCGCGTGCACATTTTTGGGTGTGTGTCTGTGTGTGTCCTTCTCCTTTTTAGACTGTTACCATGATGTGGAAATTTAATGCCCAGTTTTTAAAGGCGATTAGGAAAGTGAACGTTGCTAAACAGTGAACACTACAGGAAGTGTGTGGTGAAAAACCAATGTGACTCACTGGGCAGGACGACTGACTGACTGTGTGTGTGTGTGTGTGTGTTTAATGGCAGTGCACAGCTGTTTGATTTGCCTGCAGACGGTTTTGTCCTAAATACCCCATGGCCTGGAAATACCCTACTGAGGGCAACCACACCTACACTGGCACTGAACAGCTCCACCTACTGGACAGAAACCACACACACACACACACACACACACAAATGCACACACACACACACACACACAAACGCACACAGGTCTCAACTACCGACGACTGACTATTCAATAATTAAATATTCCTTTATATCACTTTTACACTTTTTTTCCTTCTCTCTCCTCTTCAAGCAGTCTCTCCGGTATTTTCTCTCCACCCCTTTGCCATTGTTTTTTAACATTAATCATTATCATAAAGGATTTTTTATTTTCTTCTTTACAATTAAATTTTTCTCTTTGCCTTTTCTCTTTGCTTTAGTTGACCTTTATTTTTAACCTCTCATCTCTCCTTACTTTTTCTCTTGTGCTTTCTTTTTTCTTCTCAAATTACTTCTCTTTACTTCTGTCTATTTTACTTCCGCATTAAACCTAACAACATGCATAAGCTTTGTAGATTAATATTAATAAAACATCCCAATATGGAATAAGATTAAAATTGTAGCCTCGTTGAAACAACCAGCGAGGCTACAATTTGAATAGCATTATGACTAAACGTAGCTACGTAAATTAGAAACATGTTCTCTTGTCCTCCTATCAGTGTGTCTCTTTACATCCTCCTTCGCCCTCGCTGGTGTATTTAACACCAAACAAATCTGTTGGCATGTATTTCATGTTTATTGTTACCATGACAACTGCTGTTTGCCCAACATTAACACTAGCTATGTTACCTAGCTCACTCATTCTGTCAGCAAATGTTTCCATGGCTCGTGATGGACATGAAACATGGCTGGTTGAAGGTCATAATCCTTATGTTGTTACATCATGAGATGGGTTGAGATGAGTATGAGTAGCTCTGACCCAAACCAGTTTTATACAGTTATAAATGGTCCATGTGGTAGGAGGGCAATATATTTAAGACTTAGATGCCTAGAGCAGTTTATGGGAAGACATTATGGAAGCGGGGTGGCACGGTGGTGTAGTGGTTAGCACTGTCGCCTTGCACCTCCAGGGTCCGGGTTCGATTCCCAGCCAGGCTCGATTCCCGTCTCTGTGTGCATGTTCTCCCCGTGCTTGGTGGATTTCTTCCGGGTACTCCGGTTTCCTCCCACAGTCCAAAGACATGCAGATTAGGCTAATTGGCGTTCCCAAATTGACAATAGTGTGTGAATGAATGAATGAGTGTGTGTGTGTGTGTGTGTGTGTGTGTGCTCTGCGATGGAGTGTGTGTGCTCTGCGATGGATGCCCAGAGTTTCCTGGGATAGGCTCCAGGTCCCCGTGACCCTAAATACAGGATAAAGCGGTATAGAAGATGAATGAATGAATGATTATGGAAGCGGAGGATTCTCGTGTCCTCATACAACCTCTTCAGCTCATCATCTGCCTCTCCGCTCTGTTCTTACACTAAACCACAGATCCACTCAGCGCCAGGCCTCTGTGATATTTCAGGACATCGAGGGGAAGTTTAGATGTGTGTGTACAGTATGTGTGCAATAACACAAACTGGATTGAATTCACACACACACACACACACACATCCAAAGTGACTCTTAAATGTGACATTAACATCCGTTTGTGTGTGTGTGTGTGTGGGCTGACATTAGTAGACCCTTGTGTAAACTCTACCTCTACTCATGACATTTTCCATGACACACACACACATCTCTCTCTCTCGCTCTCTCTCCATCTCAATAGATAGAGACAAACTGATAGGGACATGGTTTGGAGAGTAAAGTTAGATAAGTGGATATTAGAAATAAACAAAGTGATAGAGAAAGACTGACAGACAGAGAGGAAAAAATTACTAGAGACAGAGAGGATGTCTAGTAGGGTGAGAGAGAGAGGTGGGTAATGGAGATGGACTGTATTTGAATGAGAGATGGAATGAGAGGCCGACAGAGAAACAGAGACACAGACAAATAGAGAGAGAGAGAGAGAGGGAGAGAGAGAGAGAGAGAGAGAGCGCATCAGGAGTCAGGGGGTTCGGACTGTACTCCTGCCAGTAGCAGGATTTTTTTTATCGTACCCCAGGAATTATTTGTTTGCTCTTGTCTGAAGAAAGTGTGGCATCAGCCAGTGAGGCATCATCTCTCCCTTTCTCTCTCTCACACACATACACACACGCACACACACACACACACACACACACGCACACATACTCACAGTATAGCTCTGAAGAAAATTAAGATTAGGGGTCAGGGTTTACAGGTTAGGTGTTTGTCATTGGGAATATTGGATAAGCAAGTAAAGGTTAGGGATTAAGAATTAGAGCTGAGAGTTTATGGGTTTAGGATTTAGGGATTTGGGTTAGGCATTAAAGTTAAAGTAATTACTGGTGGGTTTAATAATCAGGTATTGGGGAATGGGGTTAAAGGTTAGGGATGAGGGTTTAGAGGTGCGGGATTGAGGGTTAGGGGTTGGGGTGAGTGTTTAAACATTAGGGACTAGGACTAATGGGTTAGGGATTAGGGTTAAGGAATTAGGGGTTGAATTTAGGGGTTAGGGATTATGCTTGAGGAATTTAGGGGTTAGAGGTAAGAGTACAATTGTTTAGGATTAAAATTAAGAAATTAAGTTCAGGGTTTACAGAGGTAAGCGATTATGGATTGGGGTTCGAGTTAACAGGTTAGAGATTAGAGTGAAATAGTTAGGAGTTACACAGTCAGCTAGCTGTAGGTAGTAGTTTGTTGTCAATACTTTTGGTAACTGATAACTGTACTAAATAATAATAATGTCAAAGGATTTGTTTGTTTCTTAAATGCTAAAAGCATTAACAAACATTATAACAAATTGTATATTTTTTCCACTGCTTTATGACTCATAGCTAGGACCTCTGGACCTTCTGGGTTCCAGGACCAGTAAGACAGACAGACAGACAGAGCAAACAGACAGAGACAGTCAAGGGGAAAAAAGATGCATGGGACTCCTGTATGCCAAGAAAACATCACAAGGTTCACATATTTCCAAAAATACAATGTCAGGAACAAAAGATGCGACTAGCAGAAAACAGACGCGTTGGATTTCTTGAGATGGTTTCATCATGAGATAAGTCTCAAAATCATTTGAAGTTCACATGCAGTTATACACAAATAGGACCGGTTTTAGCAAATAAAGAAAGCTGCACGAGATTTTTTTTTATGTCCATAGGCATCCGTAGTATGTTAGCTAGATTAACCTTGTAGCATCTTTGCTAAACTAAATAATAATTTTTTTTTTTGTCAAGCAGTGACTATTGTCTAAGTTTCTAATTCTAGTTAATTATTGGTGTGTCTTCTGCTGTTTTTTTCTAATGCACACTTTAGCACAAAACAGTACGAAACAGTTAATTCCAGATATATGTTAACCTGTTCATAAATTTGCACATGAGAGAAGGGTAAATCACAGAGGTGGGCGTGTCTTTACCATCTGTAACAGCATTTCATTAGTTCACATTGCCACACACTTGAGAGTTAGTAGGTCACATGACCATGACATTACTGTAGACTCTGTAAAGCCACATTCGGACGGGACTAGTTTTACAGGAGGTCGTTAGAGAAATTTCTGTTTCACAGACGTACTTTGTTATTTTAATCCCGTCCGAATCTGCCATGTCTGTCTTTCTCTCACACGACCTCTGTAAAAATTCCAGAGCAAACTACCTACTTTTTTCAGCAAACTCGGAGGTCCTCTGAGAAATCTAATCCCGTCCGAATGTCTGTGATTGCGAAATTTTTTTTTTCCAAAACGCATTTTCTTTTGTGTTTTGGTCAACATGAACTACCGTACTATCTCTAGCGCGCCGGCAGTCAAGTTTGCGCACCAATGATGGATGTAGATGTGGACATGTGGTCTTGTTCAACGCCCACATGTAAAACACAGACACTTCTACCTCCGTAATAAACACGGAGATTAGTTAGTCCCGTCCGAAAGCAGAGATGAAATGACAGATGACAACTCAAACGACGTTTGGAAAACTAGTCCCGTCCGAATAGGGCTTAAGACTGTAAGTTCACTACATTTACATTTAGTCATTTGGCAGACGCTCTTATCCAGAGCGACTTACATTTTTATCTCATTATACATCTGAGCAGTTGAGGGTTAAGGGCCTTGCTCATGGGCCCAACAGTGGCAACTTGGTGGTTGTGGGGTTTGAACCTGGGATCTTCCGAACCGTAGTCCAATGCCTTAACCACTGAGCTACCCCTGGCCCGTGCATTATAACATTGACTCTTTTGCATTTCACATGAAAAAATAATCCCGTCTGAATAAGCGGGGGAAAACAGAAAGAAAGATGGAGGACAGTTTTCTGTTGTCTGTTGCGTACATGTTTTTGTTCTTCACTCCATCTTTTTTCTCTAAATGCATGCTCTTTGGTTCTTTGATAATTTCAGACTAAATCTCTCTGTAACTAAAGACGATTTTTTTATAGAGCTTAATAACAGCTCTGTCATTTCAGTGATGTGTGGGCAAAAGCATAAAGTATAATTAAATATAGTCATGACATTGATGCCCAGTGAAAAGAAACTGACAGAGGGTTGGGGCAGGGTGGTGGAATTGGGGGGAGGGGGGTATAGGGGGACCCGACGTAGAGAGAGAGAGAGGCCCTACATGTGTTTTGAGTTTTACACAATTCAAGTTTTTTTTTAAAAACCCTTTACTCAGCACTAAAAATTAAAGGGGATTCAAGAAGTGTATGTGTGTTACAATAGTGTATATGAATGTTGAGAGCAGCAGTGTTTCTCACACAGCCTACAGTTTCATTATAGCCATGAAGATTACAGAGTGTGCAGTGTAAAGTTTACTGTATGTGTTTGTGTTAATTGTGTAATGTGTGTAGAGGTAGCTAAAGGGTGTAATGTACTGTATAATGTGTATTGTGTAGTTTGTTGTGAGAGTGTGAAATGTGTTGTGTATACCGGATGTGCAGAATATCAAAATGTCTTATATGCATAAGTTTACTGTGTGTTGGTTAGAAAGTGTGTAAGTGTAGTGTCTAAGCTCTAGTGAGTAATGTAAAGTGTATAATATTTAGACTCTTTAATTAAGTATAGCATATAATAGAGAGAATGTTACGTATCATATATAATGTATAATGTAGCGTATATAATATCAATGAAATGCCATTTATTATATAGTGTGTAACATATGGTGTGTGTATAATGAATAGTTGTTATATAGAATGTATAATGTAGAGCAGGGGTACTCAAATATAAATTTGAAAGGTCCACTTACCAAATTTCTATTCAGTCCGAGGTCCGGAAAAATTACAGTCCAATTTCAAATAGAGAACTACAAAAAAAAAGTTAAACCCAAAATTTCGGGGGGTGAGCAATTCAGTGCAGAACTGCCACTGAGCACGAATGTATATTTTTCTGTCCACTCATTCTTAAATTCGATGTTTTCAAAATCAACTTATATCAATGGCCAGCTTTGAGCACACCATTAGGATATTAAGGACATATTATAATAAACAGAATGAGTAGCTCTCCTCTTATATCTTCCACGAGTCGTTCGTTCTTTTGAATCTAGTGCACCGCATAGCGCCTATGGGAGTCACGTGACAAAGGATCGAACAACTCGGGACTTGACGATTCGTTGAGAACCGTTCAATACATAGCCTACGGAGGTTTTGCGATGATTTGCGCATGCGCGCCCACTAATCACTCTCGGAGACGACTCATTCTTCTGAGTCACGTTAAAGATTCGTTTAAAAAGAACGAATCGTTCATGAACGACCCATCACTAGAAGACTCAAATATATCGCACGGAAATACAGTTGAGCACTTCATAGAGAGCTCATTTGGATTATGATTAAATTAGCATGTTTGTTTTGGCGTCGGTCCAGATTTAACCGTATTTGGGTCCGGATGCGGACCGGAGTCCGCCTATTGAGTACCCCGGATGTAGAGCGTATACTGTATAGTTATGTAGACTATATGAAGGATATGGCTTAATATGTGCAATGCATATTGTATAATAGTGTTAAATGTATGCTGTAAAGTGTGTAGTATGTATTGTTTTATATATGGTGTAAAATGTAATATGTGCAGTGTTTAATGTATAATGTAAAGTGCAATATGTATAGTGTTTAATGTATAATATAAAGTTTAATAGTGTTTAATGTATAAAGTGTATTATATCATGTGTGGCGTTTAATATATGGTGTAAAGTGTATACCATATAGTTTAAAGTGCAATATGTGTTCTGTTTAATGTATAGTGCAAAGAGTGTAATATGTATTGTGTTTAATGCATAGTGTATATTGTGGAAAATGCATGGTTTGTAAGGTATAGTTTGATGTGTAATATGTGTAGTGTTTAAAGTATAATTCATTCATTCATTCATCTTCTATACCGCTTAATCCTGTGTTCAGGGTCGCGGGGGTCCTGGAGCCTATCCCAGGAGACTTCGGGCACTAGGCGGGGTACACCCTGGACAGGGTGCCAATCCATCGCAGGGCACACACACATACACACACTCACACACCCAATCACACTTAAAGTATAATGTATAGTGTAATACAGTATGTACAGTGTTCAATGTATAATGTGTTGTGTTTAATGTAGAGTGTAATATGGACAGTGTTTAAGTCAGACTGGCTCCACTCCATGTCATGGTGCAGAGTGAGACATGCTGGGACTGTAACTATACAAGAAAGACTCTGTGTGTGTGTGTGTGTGTGTGTGTGTGTGTGTGTGTGTGTGTGTGTGTGTGTGATCTTTCTTTAACCTGTCAATGGCGGCATTGTCTACTGGGCAAAACCTTATAACATTCAAAACACACACACACACACACACACACACATTTTTAAACATGAGGTGTTGTGGGTGCCGTGTGTCCCTGACATTCTCTCTCTCTCTCTCTCTGTATACATGTGTGTGTGTGTGTGTGTGTGTTATTTTTAGCGGTTCAGGCTTTTGGCTGATTTTGACTTCCATCATCTGCTGCTGATTACAGTCTGCTGATGGAGCTCAGAGCTCTTTCATTCGCTCTCTCACTTTCTCCATCTCTCTCTCTCTCTTCTTCCTTCTCTTTTCTCATTCATTCATTCCATTTGCTCTCTCTTTTCCTTTTATCTCTTACTTGCATTTTCCTTCTCTTTTGTGTGGTTCCTGTTCTTCACATACTTTTCTTTTCTCTCCTCCCTGCCTCCCCCCCCCCCCTTTTTTTTTATCTCACCGTAACGGTTCTGTTTTTTATCCTCCCTCTTATTCCCCCTTTCTCTCTGTATATTTTTCTCTGCCTCTCTGTCTCTCTTATTCTGTCTCTCCTTGTGTCACTCCCTGTCGTTCTTTTTTTCCGTCTGTCCCTTATTCCATTCTTTCTAATCCAATTTGTGTCTTTTCATTTGTTTTCAAATTAAATTTTTTCACACATTAGTTTCTCTCTTTTCCTTCATTCTCTCCTTGTTCCTCCTCTCATTGTGTCTCTTTTCTGTTTCGTTTTCCCTGCCCGCATTTTTCACCTATGTTACATCTCTCTCTCTCTCTCTCTCTCTCTCTCTCTCTCTCTCTGTGTGTGGTGTGTGTTCATGTGTGTGTGATGGACATGCAGCACAATGAAGAAACTCTGCTGGGTCAAGTGTGTTTTGGTGTATGCTTAATTAAAAACACATGAGTGGAAAATGTGTGTGTGAGAGAGAGAGAAAGAGAGAGAGAGCAGGGAAGTTCCTGTTTTCATGTTCTTCACACTGTTTTAAAAAAGGTTACTCCTTATACTGTACACAAAACCAACTGTGTGTATGTGTGCCGCATATGCGAGTGTGTGTGTTTATTCATTTAAATTAAAAATGAAGGTTACTGTGAGGTCAGTGTCATGGTTAGTGTCAGAGATCAGGTCAAGGCCAGGGTCTGTTTACTGTTTAGATTACTGAGTGTGAGTGTGTGTGCAGTTTACATCTTTATTGTATTTGTGTGTGTGTGTGTGTGTGTGTGTGTGTGTATTGTTGGCGTGTTTCTGTGTATGCAAATTTGCAAAAACATTCTAATTGTGCGTGTGTTAGTGTGAGTTTGTGTAAGACAATTATTATCTGCAGTGTGTGTGTGTTGGTGTGTGGAGGTGTGAAGTCTGTCTCACACATCGTAGACGTGTCAGTTTGACATGAAGCAGATAAACACACACACACACACACACACACCCTTGTTTAACTAGCATATAAATAGTATTAACAGTTCAGTTTTAGCATTAGTAGTGATGATGCCATTAATATTTCCTCTTTGTGTATTTAAATAAATGTTTAGCATTAGCATTGGTGTTAATATTAGCAGGTAAAGCGCTAATGCTAGACACTGCTAGTCCAAGTCCTGTGTGTTTCATACAGTACATTTTCTAATACTAATGGTAATTGTAACAGTATACAATATTAGCATTGATATTAGCATGTGGCTAATGCAACCATGGGGGGGGGGGGGGGGCGCAATCCAGTGTCTTCTTGTGGCAGTCCCAAGTCTGGATAAATGCAGAGGGTTGAAGGGCATCCGACGTAAAAAAACATTTGCCAAATCAATGATGCGAATCAGAAATATAATTCCCATACCGGATCGGTCGTGGCCCGGGGTTAACAACGACCGCCACTGGTGCTGTTGACTTACAGGGTGCCGGTGGAAATTGGGCTACTGTTGGTCGAAGAAGGAGAGGAGGAAGGCGTGTTCGAAATCAGAGAGAGAAGAGGAAAGGCAAGAGTTTAGGAGTAAAAGTAGGGACCTTGAATGTTGGGACCATGACAGGGAAGGGAAGAGAGTTGGTTGATATGGTGCAGAGAAGGAAGGTCGATATACTGTGTGTCCAGGAGACCAGGTGGAAAGGTAGCAAGGCCAGAAGCTTAGGATCAGGGTTCAAATTGTTTTACCATGGTGTGGATAGGAAAAGAAATGGAGTAGGAGTTATTCTGAAAAAGGAGTTTGTAAGGAATGTCCTAGAGATGAAGAGAGTATCAGATAGGGTGATGAGTCTGAAGCTGGATATTGATGGTGTGATGTTCAATGTTGTTAGTGGTTATGCTCCACAGGTAGGATGTGTGTTAGAAGAGAAGGAGAAATTCTGGAGTGAGTTAGATGAAGTGATGCAGAGCATCCCCAGAGGTGAGAGAGCGATGATTGGTGCAGACTTCAATGGACATGTTGGGGAAGGGAACAGAGGTGATGAAAATGTGATGGGCAGGTTTGGTCTTCAGGACAGGAATGTAGAAGGACAGATGGTGGTGGACTTTGCAAAGAGGATGAAAATGGCAGTAGTAAATACTTTCTTCCAGAAAAGGCAGGAACATAGGGTGACATATACAGTAAGAGCGGAGGCAGAAGCACTCAGGTGGACTACATCTTGTGTCGACGTTGTAATCTGAAAGAGATTAGTGACTGCAAAGTGTTGGTAGGGGAGAGTGTAGCCAGACAACACAGAATGGTGGTGTGTAAAATAACCCTGGTGGTGAGGAAGGTGAAGAGGACAAAGTGGTGGAAGCTGAGAAAGGAAGAATGTTGTGTAGTCTTTAGCGAGGAGTTGAGACAAGCTACGGGTGGTCAGGAGGTGCTTTCAGTTGACTGGACAACTACAGCCAATGTGATCAGGGAGACAGGTAAGAGGGTACTTGGTGTATCATCAGGTAAGGGAAAAGGAGACAAGGAGACTTGGTGGTGGAATGAGGAAGTCCAGGAGTGTATACTGGGAAAGGGGCTAGCTAAGAAGAAGTGGGACACTGAGAGGACTGAAGAGAGTAGACAGGAGTACAGGGAGATGCACTGTAAGGTGAAGGTAGAAGTGGCAAAGGCCAAACAAAGAGCATATGAGGACTTGTATGCTAGGCTGGGCAGTAAGGAGGGAGAGGTGGATCTGTACAGGTTGGCGAGGCAAAGAGATAGAGATGGGAAGGATGTGCAGCAGGTTAGAGTGATTAAAGATAGAGATGGAAATGTACTGACAGATGCCAGGAGGGTGATGGTAAGATGGAAGGAGTACTTTGAGGAGTTGATGAATGAGGAAAACGAAAGAGAACAAAGAGTAGAAGAGGTGACTGTTGTGGAGCAGGAAGTAGCAAATATTAGTAAAAGTGAGGTGAGAAAGGCGTTGAAGAGGATGAATAGTGGAAAGGCTGTTGGTCCTGATGACATACCTGTGGAGGTATGGAATTGCTTAGGAGAGGTGGCAATAGAGTTTCTGACTAGTTTGTTTAACGAGATCTTGGAGAGTGAGAGGATTCCAGAGGAATGGAGGAGAAGTGTATTGGTGCCGATTTTTAATAACAAGGGAGATGAGCTGTGGCAATTACAGAGGCATAAAATTAATGAGCCATACAATGAAGCTGTGGGAAAGAGTAGTGGAAGCTAGGTTAAGGGCAGAGGTGAGAATTTGTGAGCAGCAATATGGTTTTATGCCTAGAAAGAGTACATCAGATGCAGAGAAGGTAATAAAGAGTTGCATTGTGTCTTTGTAGATTTAGAGAAAGCTTACGACAGGGTGCCGAGAGAGGAGCTGTGGTGTTGTATGAGGAAGTCTGGAGTGGCAGAGAAGTATGTTAGAGTGGTGCAGGACATGTATGAGAGCTGTAAGACAGTGGTAAGAGGTGCTGTAGGTGTGACAGAAGAGTTCAAGGTGGATGTGGGTCTGCATCAAGGATCGGCTCTAAGCCCCTTTTTGTTTGCTCTAGTGATGGACAGGATGACAGATGAAGTTAGACAGGAGTCTCCATGGACTATGATGACTATGCACAGTGGTGAGACCAGCAATGCTCTACGGCTTAGAGACAGTGGCACTGAAGAAAAGACAGGAGGCAGAGCTAGAGGTAGCAGAGCTGAAGATGTTGAGGTTCTCTTTGGGAGTGACAAGGATGGATAGGATCAAGAATGAGTTCATCAGAGGGACAACCCATGTTACAGTAGATGTTTTGGAGATAAAGTCAGAGAGGCCAGATTGAGGTGGTTTGGACATGTTCAGAGGAGAGAGTGTGAATATATCGGTAGAAGGATGCTGAGGTTGGAACTGCCAGGCAGGAGGTCTAGAGGAAGACCAAAGAGGAGATTTATGGATGCAGTGAGGGAGGACATGAAGTTAGTTGGTGTGAGAGAAGAGAATGCAGAGGATAGGGTTAGATGGAAGCAGATGATTCGCTGTGTCGACCCCTGAAAGGGAACAGCCGAAAGACAAAGAAGAAGATATTAGCATGTGGCTAAATGCTCCTGCAGTCAGTGTGTGGTTAGCACATAGTTTAGCATTAGCCTGCGCTAAAACAAGCCATTGATCAGTAAACATGTGTAAAGCTTTAGAAACATGGCTGACCAATGTGGATGTATTTTCCAGCATGGTGGAATAGCGTGTAAGCAAGGATCTGTGTGTGTGTGTGTGTGTGTGTGTGTCTGTGTGTGTCTGTGTCTGTGTGTGTCTGTGTGTGTGGTTTGGCAAAACTGATTTATTGTATTTTTCTTACTGCCGCGGTTTCGGAAACTGTTTCTGGTTTAAATATTTTTCACTCAGAAATGAAAAGGAAGAAAAGTGTGTGTGTGTGTGTGTGAGAGAGAGAGAGAGAGAGAGACATTCAGACAGAGTGAGACATGTGAACAAACCGATCTGTTGCTCGTTTTTGATTGACATCCATCATTGTGTCAATGGAGGCGGAGCTTAAAGTACATTTGTTTGTCCTGTGGTTGAAATCCTGCCTCTTACTTTAAGCTCTGTATTTGTGTGGGTTTGTGTGTATGTTTGTGTGTTTTGCATGTTTGCGGGCATGTGTGTTTTAATGTTTGTTTTCTTGTGTGTGTGTTTGTAAGTGTGTGTGTGTATGATTTTGTGTTTGTATGTTTGTATGTCCGTGATTGTGTGTGTGTTTGTTTGTTTGTTTTCTTGTGTGTGTGTATGATTTTGTGTTTGTATGTTGGTGATTGTGTGTTTGTTTGTGTGATTGTGTGTTTGTGTGTTTGTTTTCTTGTGTGTGTGTGTTTGTGTTTTTGTAAGTGTGTGCGTGTATGATTTTGTGTTTGTATGTCGGTGATTGTGTGTGTTTGTTTGTGTGATTGTGTGTGTTTGTTTGTGTGATTATGTGTGTTTGTTTGTTTGTTTTCTTGTGCGTGTGTGTGTGTGTGTTTTTGTAAGTGTGTGTGTGTGTGTGTGTATGATTTTGTGTTTGTATGTTTGTATGTCGGTGATTGTGTGTGTGTGTGTTTGTGTTTTTGTAAGTGTGTGTGTGTGTGTGTGTGTGTGTGTATGATTTTGTGTTTTTATGTTTGTATGTCGGTGATTGTGTGTGTGTGTTTGTTTGTGTGTGTGATTGTGTGTTTGTTTTCTTGTGTGTGTTTGTATGTGTGTGTGAGTGTGTGTTTGTGTTTTTGTAAGTGTGTGTGTGTATGATTTTGTGTTTGTATGTTTGTATGTCCGTGATTATGTGTGTTTGTTTGTTTGTTTGTTTTCTTGTGCGTGTGTGTGTGTGTTTTTGTAAGTGTGTGTGTGTGTGTATGATTTTGTGTTTTTATGTTTGTATGTCGGTGATTGTGTGTGTGTGTTTGTTTGTGTGTGTGATTGTGTGTTTGTTTTCTTGTGTGTGTTTGTGTGTGTGTGTGTGTGTGTGTTTGTGTTTTTGTAAGTGTGTGTGTGTATGATTTTGTGTTTGTATGTCGGTGATTGTGTTTGTGTGTGTGATTATGTGTGTTTTTTTGTTTGTTTTCTTGTGTGTGTGTGTGTGTGTGTGTGGTCATCATACCACACACACACACACACACACACATACACAAAAACACAAACAGTGTTAAACTTTAGAGCAGCAGTGTGTAGTTTGGGATGCGGCCCATGAACTACTAAAAGGAAATGAAAACAGATGGGTGGTGCTGAGAGATGCTGTAGTGTGTGTGTGTGTATGTATGTGTGTGTGTGTCTCTGTATGTGTGTGTTCACCTGATGCTCATTTGATGATGTCATTTTCTCACTTCTCACCAGAACACTGAACAGAACAGGAGCTGATGGAAACACATGGCACTGTTAAAGATGTGGTTTCGGAACATTAGCTTATTGCTGTTGAAGTGTGTGTGTGTGTGTGTGTGTGTGTGAGAACTACTTTAGCTTTGTTATAAATATTTGAGAAAAGAGCTACTTATTAAAGGACTTTAAACAAGCTTAGTCAGGGATGAGTCTGAGAACAGCTGGAATGCTCTGGGATTGATTTAGCGCTCTTCATTTGGTCTGTGATCCAAATCCATGCCGGGATTAGTCACCCGAGATCAGGGTGAGGAGCTTTTCTGGGATCAGTTGAGGGAACAACCACAGACTGTACAAAGAGAACTGGGCAAACTCTCCATGACATCACCTGTAGGTTTCCTGAATAGCGGTGATGAAGCTCAGCTATGGGAGCTCTGGTCAACGCCATTTTGGCACGAGCTGACTCCGCCTAAAACAGAGTTAATCCATATATGGGCAAATGGGTGGAGCGAAAGGAGCCTGGCTGTTGGTTGGAACAAAACTACTTTCTTTAGTCACCACAATGTGACTGGTAGCCCCTTAGTAAAAACTACATGAATGAGGAAACCTGTCTTCTATTTTTATATTTGGATTGAATAAATATTCTGAAATTGTGATCAGTTCTGTTTATCTGGCAGAAGATGGCAGTGTATACACACCGTACGCATTTTACTGCATTACCTCCAGAGGGCAGTGATGCATTTGTCTTTTTTAAACACACACACACACACACACACACACACACACAGACTGAGTGTCAGTTTACACTCAGAATTCAATTTGTCCTTTTCTTTCATTCCAACAAACACTTACAAGCATTTATTTGGATATTTCCATCTGTAGAGCATAAATATTTGACACAGCTCTCAGTCCAACCCTGACAGTCTGGAAGTTGTGTGCGCGACCTGACCGCAAGATATTAAAGGAATCATTTTTATTTTATGAAAATGCCTGTTTACAGGCAGACCGTTTAATAATTAATGCTGCCAGATTTGCAGAAATGCCTTGTGTGGGCCAGAGCACGAGATAAATTCTTATTTCATGTCGTCTGATTTGCGATAGCAGCCTAACAACAAGAAGCGACACATCTGAGAAATAGGGTGTCAAATTCTATTTTGGTATATGTGTGTGTGTGTGTGTGGGGGGGGTAGATGTATGATAAAAGAAAGGAAATGATGGAGAGATTGTATCTGAGAGCACTCGTTATAAGACAGAATGTGTCTCAGGGAAAATAAGGCCAAATACATTTGGGATTTTAAAAAGTGCACGCTAGAGGGAAAAAGGAGATCCAAGGGCCACATGGTTAGAAGCTGGAGTCAGCTGGAATGTGCTTGGTGTGGATTATTCTGGGATTAGATGTGTTGGCCTGGGCTGGAGGATTGACTCTTGGGTCAGTCTGTCTGGAGTGTGCTGGATTGGTCTGGTAATAACTGCACTCGGTGGAGCTGAGGTGGATGGATTGGGATTGGTCAGATTAGCTTGCTAGAGATGGGATTTCTTGGTTTGATCTGGTTGTGTTCATTAATCTTCTGCTGTGGTCTGAGAACATTTTGCTAACAGTTATGTTAACAGTTGGATCTGTTTCTGCAGATCAGAGATTTGGGATCAGCTCTAAGTTGCTCTGGGATTTAATGCTTTCTGGGATTGAAATAAAATTTTTTTTTACTCTTTGAGCTTGGTAGTTCTGAGATGAAGGGGGATTCTGAGATTGTTCTGGGATTAGCTGAGTTGTTTTTGGGTTGGTTGGGAAGATCTTGAATCAGATGGATTTTGTGTGAACTGGGATCTTCCTGGGTTTGTTTAGGAATGGCTGTATCTCTGAGACTGATTGTATGAACAACTTGAGTCAACTTGATTGAGATTTAATGTCGAGGCAGATGTGGTGATGTGGTATTGGCTGGATTTGGTCTGATCTTTGTAGATCTTGGATGGTCAGTTTTTATCTGGGATCTGCTGGTTTGGTTTGGGATAGGCTGAGCTAAGATTTGAGATCTCTACAGGAAGGGACACGGTTAGGAAATTAGAGGTGCTGCAAATGTAAGAGGAAGTTGATCAGAAATGATGGAGAGGTTTTTTCTTTTCCCCAGATCCTTCAATGTGGTGAGAGAGTATGATTTAAGTTAAAATGAAGAGGAAACGGAAATTAATAAGGTGATTAAAGAAGAAATGAGGCAAACTGTTATCGGCTGTTGGTGCTGAGCGTTACAGAAGGTGGAACAAGGAAATATTTACTTTTTAGAGCAGAGTGATAAATGGACAGAAAAATCTGCCTTGTGCATCAGAGTTTTATGTCTTAATGAATCTACAATCTGGTTGTTGGATCGATTAATTATTAGACAGGGATCAATTCTGGGATCAGGTGTGTTGATCTGGAATCTGCTTGTTGGGTCTGAAGATTGGATTGACTGTGATTGAATGTTTTGAGGATATTTGTAATTGCTTCTTACAGTGGTCTGGATTCAATCAGCTTTTCTTGTCCTGAGTGTGACTGTGCTGGTAAGGGATGATCTGCAGTGATCTTAAATCCATTGCATTTGTCTGAATTTTTCAGTTTTAGTGATGATCATCTGGCCTGCTTAGAATGGATTTGTTGGATTTTTCTTTGATTCATTTTGCAGTTCTGGGATCAACTGGATTCATCTGGATTTGATACTTGATGTGTGTGTGTGTGTGTGTTTTGTAATGGCTAGTTCTCACTGCTGCACTGTTTACCAGGATACAAGGAGAGGTTTCACACACTGTACTAATTCATCATAAAATTAGCGTTATGACTCTGGACAGATACACACACTAAAGTGCATACTACTCCCTGTGCGAGTGTGTGTTTGTGTGTGTATGCATGCTGTGTCAGCATTGGCTCATTCACCCCACCTCAAATACCTGCAAAAACTCCACTCAGCACTTCTGTCTACACTGTGGAGCGATATCACACATCATCTGTCCTTACACACACGCATTCACATACATACTTATGCACTCAAACAAGGAAGCACATGTGTGCACACACACACATGCACAGGTTCATACACACATATCCTCACACAAGCATACAGACACATGCGTGCGTGCGCACGCACGCACGCACGCACGCACGCGCACACACACACACACACACACACACACACACACAGAGTCAAACACTTTATATACTATATAAAACTGAGCGGGGCTATAGCCAGACTTCACATATGAATTAGAGAAAGCACCTGCTGCAACAGCACATCAACATCCTGATCATTAACGCCATTAGCGATCATAAATACTTAATTAACATTCAGGTTAACTTTTTGATGACTGTAAGTTTTCTTTTACTTTTTTTCATGCTAACTTGTTTACTTCTATATAACCTTTACTGTCAACAACAACAACAACAACAAACTGCTAGCATTTAGCCTGTGTGCTTACTGATCGTTAGCAAGAATTTGAGCATGATTGTGCTGTAATGCTAACTTTAATTACTTTAAAATCACTAATCAAAGACATGGGGATTAGCATTTTTTTTTTTGCTAATTAGCATAACACCGCTTTGGTGCCTCAGCGGAGGACACTTGCTAATGCTAATCCACATAGCTTTTTCAAACCTAGCAGGAAGAAACAGTATACTGGCAAACTAACATAGAAAAAACATCACTGGCTAGACGCATATTTTGTTAGCCATGTTACAGGGTCATGCTGAGGGGCAGCCAGCAAGCATCTAACTTCAAAGCCTGACTCTGAAACTTTCTCTTTGATGTTGACTCATCGGTGTGTTTAACTCCCTTTGAACATTTCTCTCTGTTTGTCTCTCTTTCTCTTACACATACAAATTTAGGAATGATATAGAGAACTGGTAAAGTGATGAATTAGCAAGGTGAGCGCTAATGTGTCACTTATTATCAGATAATTTCTCTCACTTAAGATAAATCAATTCAATTTTATTTGTATAGCGCTTTTAACAATTAATATTGTCGCAAAGCAGCTTTACACAATCAAAAGAATTATAAAAATTTGTATGAAATGTTAATGTATATGAATCAAAATGATAAGATTGTCCGTGATGAACAAGTCGAGGACAATGGCGACAGAAAAACTCCCTGAGATGGCAATAGGAAGAAACCTTGAAAGGAACCAGACTCAACAGGGAAACCATCCTCATCTGGGTGATAATGGATAGCAGGGATTGATCTGCAGTCATTCTGTCTGTTAGGAGGCTGGAAGTTCAGTATAACAGGCGGGGGATTTAAGTTAATATTGGGTTCAGTTCATTATTGGAGGTTCAGGTAGACTGTAGGAAACTCTTGTGTGCCTGCAGTCACGAGTCCTCAGAGAACAGCTGTCTGTATCAGCCGAGGACAGGACCATTTTCATGGTAAAGTGGAACCGTCCCAAGTCACCACACGTATCCCAAACAGACCACACGGGGCATCTATGTGACGAGATCTCCAACAAGAAACGGGACACCAGGACGAGTCAGACAGGTCCAGAGGGGAGAGAGGGTCTGGATCACATGTATAGCTTAACAGAGAGACAGGGAGAGTTAAAGAGAGAGAGTTAAAGAGAGAGAAGACAAGAGAGCAGAAGAGTAGGAGCGATAACAGTTAGGTATGGTCACAGTCACACAATGCATAAGGTGAATGTACACTCACCTAAAGGATTGTTAGGAACACCTGTTCAATTTCTCATTAATGCAATTATCTAATCAACCAATCACATGGCAGTTGCTTCAATGCATTTAGGGGTGTGGTCCTGGTCAAGACAATCTCCTGAACTCCAAACTGGATGTCAGAATGGGAAAGAAAGGTGATTTAAGCAATTTTGAGCATGGCATGGGTGTTGGTGCCAGACGGACCGGTCTGAGTATTTCATAATCTGCTCAGTTACTGGGATTTTCACGCACAACCTTTTCAAGGGTTTACAAAGAATGGTGTGAAAAGGGAAAAACGTCCAGGATGTGGCAGTCCTGTGGGCGAAAATGCCTTGTTGATGCTAGAGGTCAGAGGAGAATGGGCCGACTGATTCAAGCTGATAAAAGAGCAACTTTGACTGAAATAACCACTCGTTACAACCGAGGTATGCAGCAAAGCATTTGTGAAGCCACAACACGCACAACCTTGAGGCGGATGGGCTACAACAGCAGAAGACCCCACCAGGTAACACTCATCTCCACTACAAATAGGAAAAAGAGACTACAATTTGCACGAGCTCACCAAAATTGGACAGTTGAAGACTGGAAAAATGTTACCTGGTCTGATGAGTCTCGATTTCTGTTGAGACATTCAAATGGTAGAGTCAGAATTTGGACATGAAACAGAATGAGAACATGGATCCATCATGCCTTGTTACCACTGTGCAGGCTGGTGGTGGTGGTGTAATGGTGTGGGGGATGTTTTCTTGGCACACTTTAGGCCCCTTAGTGGCAATTGGGCATCGTTTAAATGCCACGGACTACCTGAGCATTGTTTCTGACCATGTCCACCCTTTATGACCACCATGTACCCATCCTCTGATGGCTACTTCCAGCAGGATAATGCACCATGTCACAAAGCTCAAATCATCTCAAATTGGTTTCTTGAACATGACAATGAGTTCACTGTACTAAAATGGCCCCCACTGTCACAAAATCTCAACCCAACAGAGCATCTTTGGGATGTGGTGGAACGGGAGCTTCGTGCCCTGGATGTGCATCCCACAAATCTCCATCAACTGCAAGATGCTATCCTATCAATATGGGCCAAGATTTCTAAAGAATGCTTTCAGCACCTTGTTGAATCAATGTCACATAGAATTAAGGCAGTTCTGAAGGCGAAAGGGGGTCAAAAACCATATTAGTATGGTTTTCCTAATAATCCTTTAGGTTAGTGTATATACCATTATCATGTATAATGTATACTGTATCTAGTGCAGAGTGCAAGCAGGGACTCCGGCAGGACTAACTATGACATCATAACTGAAAGGGACAGCCAGAAGGAAACACCGCAGACATGAGGGATTCCTGAGGTGTAAAGTGCACTGTAAAGAACATACTGTAGAATTTACAATAATTTACTGGCAAAAAAGTTGCCAATAAAATCCTGTAAAATAGCCGTTAATTGCTGTAAAATGGATTACAGTATAATACTGCTTAGCAATTTACAATAAATTGATGTTTGCAGAATACAGTATTTTATAAATTTTTTTTACAGGATTATAAAATTAAACTTGTAAAAAGGCATTACAGGTTTTTTTTGTAATTACGCTAAATTACAGTACTTACCTGGCAACAAAAGTTGCCAATAAAATCCTGTGAATTCAACAAAAGCCAAGATGTAGCTGTAACATTTGTACTATGAAATTCCTGTAAATAACTATTTTAACTGTGAACTGTACTGTGCTGTGAACTGTAACTATACTTTACTATTATACTGATGTAAATGCATTAAAACAAAGATTTTGAAAAATAATCACTCAAATTCAAAGCTGTTGTAAGTAAACTGTTTATTAACGCTGACACCTGACAACACTTCAGCACCGTTACTGGTAACATCATTTAACTTTATCAACTACAGAAAAACTTATAAAAAATCAGCTGTTACAAAACAACTACAAACAACTCAAGATTAAAGCATAAAGCAATAGTTAAATAAAAGTTAAAGGGACTGTTTGCATAAATCGGTAAGAAAAAGCAGCATTCATCGGCATGACATTACGTTTTTACCTTTTAGCTCCGTTATGTTTCAGCTTGCCTGACAAAACAATTAATGAAAAAAAAGAAATTAACGACATATTCCTTTACAAAATATACTCCAGGTTTCAGAGAAACTCATCCAATGATGTTAATATTTACATTTTTCAACAGCAAAGACAACGGAGCACTTCATGTAACGTTAATTTTGTCTCACACACACTTCCATAGCAATGCTGTTCCTGCCAAACTACAAATACTCTCTAGAAATTAAAGGCAAATAAAGCTAACAAACTGCAGCATATATCAACATTAACATGACAATAACAATTTACCTTTTAGTTTAGGCTTCATTCTGAAATGATGCGCATCATATTTCTCCTCCTCGCCTGAAGCAACAGATAAATAAAGTTAACTTAACATCCCATTACAAAGTAGCTAAATATAACGTTTAGAGGGAATATCCTGATAAAACTTATATAACGTTATATACGTTTTATCAGGATATTCCCCATATATATGAATTACTTTACATTAAAAGAAATAATTAATACTTACAGTATGGAAAACTTCTTCAGCTGTTGTCGCTGTGCTTCAGTCCACCAGATTTCAAACCATATCAGCCGGCGCAATACCATAATGCAACAGCACAGGAAATTCTTGTAAAAATATTTAAGATACAGTGAAAGCACGTCCTACCTGTAAATTAATTACAGCTAACAGTGAAATATACAGTTAACACTTGTAAAACCCTGTATAACCCATAATGCATTGCAAATTACAGCAATAAATTGTAAAATGGCAAAACGGTAAGTTTCTGTATAATTTTGCTGTAAAAAAAACAGCAATTTGTTACAGTGTGACCAATCACTTCACTGTCAACAAACCTGAGTGATCAATGAGAGTGTGGAAGACAGCATCTAAACATACCAGTTCACCGTAATACTCTACATCCATGAGTCCCTCAGATCTGCTCCTTTACCCAAGGCAAATCTATTTACAGTATAAAAATTCTTGGCTAAATAAATAGGCTTTTAGCCTAGATTTAAACACTGAGACTGAGACTGTCCCAAACAGTAATTGGAAGACTATTCCATAACTTTGGGGCTTTGTAAGAAAAAGCTCTTCCCCCAGCTGTAGTTTTCATAATACAGTACGTGGTACTGACTAGCAGCCTGCATCCTTTGATCAAAGTAGGCATGGCGGATTGTAAGGCACTAGCAATTCACTCAGATACTGCGGTGCGAGACCATTTATTGCTTTATATGTCAAGAGTAGTATTTTAAAATCAATGCGGAATTTCACAGGAAGCCAATGCAATGTGGAAAAGATGTGGATGATGTGCTCGTATCTTCTGGTTCTAGTACTTTCTAGGACTCTCGCTGCTGCATCCTGGACTAACCGAAGCTTGTTTATGCACTTAGTTGCACCAGACAGTAAGGCGTTACAATAGTACAATCTAGAGGTGGTAAAAGCATTAACTAGTTTTTCTGCATCGTTTAGTGACAATATATTCCGTATCTTGGCAATATTTCTGAGGTGAAAGAATGCTGTAGATGCGGTCATATTATTTCACTAGTTTTGACGCGTAGCTTTGTCTTAAAGTTTCACTCACACGACAGAAGTCCGATCTCTTTGTCTCTTGTAGTTTATTTTGTCAGCATCAAAGAATCAACACTTCATACAGTCGTCTTGAGTAAATCCACTGTGATTACAGACACCAGTTGCTGCATCTTGCAAATCTCTGACTTTTACAACAACCTGTTTGCTGTATCTTGTAAATTACAGTCTTAGCTTAGGTATATAACAACACTCTTGCTGTATATATCCACTTACGGGAGCTTACGGTTACAACAACCTAGTTGCTGTATCTTACATTCTTAGCTTACCGGGAGCTCTCGTTAGCTGACGGTCTAAAGCTTGTGTTTCCGTAGCCTTCCACATCTAAACTGAACTCTCTATCATATCACAGTCACACAAATGCATGTAATAGTAGAATGACATCACAGACCAACCTACGATTGTCAACTTATGATGCATGACTAAGAAATATAAAGCTTATGGCTTATGTAACAAACTTAATGCTTAATGCATTACTAATGAATAGAACAAGGTAGAATAAATGAAATAACAACAAATAAAATTAAATAAACACAACAACAAATTCATAACAAGTACGATATGGCACTTACAAATGCTATCCTAGTATTATCTACATGTGCTTCAAATGGAAGGCTGGAATCTATAATCCCACCGAAGTCTTTTACTGTTAAACTTGATGGAACAGAAAGGCCATCTAAAGGTACAGTGTTATCGAAAAGCTTGCTTCTAGCTGCATGTGGTCCTATGACTAGAACTTCTGTCTTATCAGGATTAAGCAGAAGGAAGTTAATTAACATCCAGTCTCTTATGTCCTGCACACATTGCTCAACTTTTGTAAGCTGTTTTTTAAAATCTGGTTTTGCTGAGACGTATAACTGTGTGTCATCAGCATAACAATGAAAAATAATTCCATGCCTACGAATTATGTTGCCTACAGGAAGCATGTAAAGAGAAAAAGCAATGGGCCTAAAACTGAACCCTGTGGAACACCAAACTCCACTTGAGAACATGCAGAATGGTGACAATTTAAATCTACAAATTGATAACGATCAGTCAAATAGGATCTGAGGCAGTTCTCTTAATTCGTACTATATTTTTTAATATGTGAAGGAGAATCCTACGATCAATAATGTCAAAAGCTGGTGTTAGCCTCAGGATCGCTAACATTTGTTCCAAATTTGTCATTATATAAGAATTAAGGAGACTTAGCAGTTTATTAGCATTAGTGTTACCTCTCTTTCATTACAACTTTTCATGCTACAGTATATCGTTCTGTAACCAGGATCTTCCTGTAGAAAAAAAAATTACTTTCACTAACCATGGGTTTTGTAAAAGTGGGCAGGCCCTGTTCCTTCACATGGTCATACATTATGCTGAGAGTTAGCCTTAATGTAACACAGCTAGCATTAGCATGTTTTATCTTTAATCTTTTCATGGTGCATGTTAATGGTTAGCGTGACTCGGCTCAAACGTTTGAAGTTGTTTTTTCCTTTTTTTTTCTATTAAGATTTTCATAGAAGATTAAAAAATTTTTTTGGTGCACACACGCGCACACACACACACACACACACACACACACACACACACACACCCTGGAGTGAACCCTGCACATGAAAGATGCTCTCCCCTTTTTAATTTTTTTTTTGCTCTCTGCCAGCATCTCCGTCTGATGTGCGCCTGAGGTGAGCAGATGTTTTCTGTCTTGGCGTTTGATTATAAATGCGTCCTGCTGCGTTTCGGCCAGCAAACAAAAGACGTGCCGAGACAAGACACCAAGCCAAAAACAACTAAAACCTTTACTGCTCTGTGCTTACAGAGCTGCTAGAAATTTATTTATAGATGTCGAGCCCTAGGTGGTGCTAATCACCTGAAGGCAACACTACCTGTTGATTATTTACAGATAATCTAGACAAGTCATCAAAATAAACAATTAAATGAACAAACAAACAGCTATCTACCTAACAAACTAAGTAATTAACTAAATAATTTTAAGACTCTCACTCTCTTTCTCTGAGTAATTTTATTACTTAAAACCAGTTACAAATGTACTAAAATATTAAATCTAAAAATTATACATTTGTTTTTCATATTTAAACATTATTTTAGAAGAACACCTGGACGTAAAAGCACTTCACAAACAAATACATTTATTAAACTTAATATAATTGTCACACCTGTGCCACCACGGTCCCGGGGAATAAGATCTGGTTCCCCGGACTACTGAGCCGTAACCTTGTCGCCCCCTAGTGTGTCTACGTTGGTATGTCTCCCTGTGTTGTCAAATGAGTTGCACCTGTCTGTCCCCTGTGTGTCACTATTTAAACCAGCCGAACCCGTAGGTCCCTGTCCGATCACTGTTGTGTTATCTGTGTTAATGTGTTTGTTGCTCAAACTAAAATTGGTGCTTATTTATGCTTCCTCTCTTTGCCTCCCAGGACTAAGCGGTGTCTGCAGGGACCGGGCCAGCGTACGCTGAGGACGTTCAGGGGAGTCTTGACCACTGACAGTGGGTTACGCGATCGCCTGGACAGGTGGCGTTATTGTTAAAGCGTGCTTTGCGTGTTTAGACTTTTATTTGCACAGCAAAGGTGCACCTCTGGCATCCCGCCTGCAGACCCGGCTCGGGGAGAGAGGGAGAGTTATTTTCTGTTAAGAAAGCCCACCAGTTAATCGGCCTCGCGTGTGTTTTTCTGTTATTTTCTCCTGTCTCAAAATAATAAAGGCGAGACTAAACCGCACCCTGCATCTTGTGTCCTACTTCTGAGCTCAGGAACCATGACAGATGATCGGACCTTTATGGACGCAGCAGGGGTCCCGCTGCCGGACGACCGTGCCAGCATGCACGCCTTTCTTCGAGACCAGCAAAGGGAGATCGACAGCCTGGCGCGGGCTGTGCATGACCTCGCCTGTAGTGTCGGCCAACTGGCCTCCGCCCGACCCACACCTCCCACCGCAGCACCTTCACCGCCCCGCCCAGCACCACCTGAGAGGTACACGGGAGATCCCGAGGGATGCAAACGCTTCCTATTAGCATGCGAACTGTACCTGGCGGAGTTTCCGAACATGACGGATCTCCAAAAGGTCAGTTTTATTACCCAGCAGCTCTCGGGAAAAGCCCTAGATTGGGCCACCGCGGTATGGAACGCAGGAGGGGTTACGACGTCGCGATACCACCGCTTCATAGAGGCTCTTCGTGCGGTATTCGACCACCCCGATCAGGGACGATCCGGAGAACAGCAACTGATGCGGATCAGGCAGGGCAACAATCCAGTGGCGGAGTATGCGGTCCGGTTTCAGGTTCTGGCCGCAGAGAGCGGATGGTGCGAGCGGAGTCTGCTCGCACGCTTTCGGGATGGACTCAGCCCGGATATTCAGCTGGAGATTGCGTGCCGGGATGCAGAACTGTCACTGGAAGGGTGCATCGCTCTGGCGATAAAACTGGACCAACACCTGCGGGCACAGCAACGACGCTCAGCGCCTCGTCCCTCCCTCAAGCGACCTGAACCCCGCCGAAAGGACGTTTTCCACCCCCCACCTTTAAATCCACGCGAAGACACCTCATCGAAGCCGATGGACGTCGGCTCCTCTCGTCTCTCAGCCACGGAAAGGTCCCGGCGCATGTCCGCGGGACTCTGCTTGTACTGTGGGGGGGGACATCATCAAGTGCGGTCCTGTCCGTTACTTAAAGTAACCAGCTACACACCATCACGCACTCATATACCTTTTTGTTTACAAGCTACATTATCATATAATAACTTTACCCTGTCTGTTTTTCCCTTAATAGATTCCGGGTCGGCTGGGAACTTCATCTCATCCACTCTACTTTCCTCGCTGCGAGCTCCTATGTCGAAGCTTCCATACCCGATATCGATAAAAGCTCTAGATGGCCAACACTTAAAACAATCGCCAGTTACATTAATATCTGCGCCCCTGCGGTTAACTTTCCCCGGTCACACCGAGGAAATAAAATTCTATGTGCTTCCTCGATCTGATCAGTCCGTCGTGCTGGGACTCCCATGGCTCAGTTTTCACAACCCTAATTTTAATTGGACTAATCCTCGCATCACGTCCTGGTCCCCTAGATGCTCCAAATATTGTAAACCGTTATCATTGACGGTCCAAACCACCAGTATTGAGAGCCCGCGTGCCCAAGTGTCAACTACAGTGCCATCAGAGTATGCGCAGTTTCGAGATGTGTTTAGTGTTAGGGCAGCAGCGCGACTTCCCCCTCGTCGTCCGTGGGACTGCGCGATTGAGCTCCTGCCGGGGAAAACACCGCCTTGCTCGCGTATTTACCCATTATCCCTGGAGGAAACCAGGGCGATGGAGGAATACGTGGAGGAGGCTCTCCGGCAGGGGCTCATCAGCAGGTCCACTTCCCCCGCTTCGGCAGGTTTCTTTTTTATAGAGAAGAAAGGCGGGGGCCTCAGGCCATGCATAGATTACAGAGGTTTAAATGCAGTAACAGTAAAGTATAAGCACCCACTGCCACTGGTACCGGCCGCTATCGACCAACTCCGAGGTGCCTCCATCTTTACTAAACTCGACCTCCGCAGCGCTTACAACCTCGTTCGTGTGCGTAAGGGCGATGAATGGAAGACTGCGTTTAGCACTACATCAGGCCATTACCAGTACAACGTGATGGCTTATGGATTGGTAAACGCACCTGCGGTGTTTCAGGGGTTCATGAACGACGTGTTTAGGGATATGTTCAACCGTTTTGTGATAGTATACTTAGATGATATCCTAATATACTCGCAGTCATATTCCGAGCACGTCCGCCATGTAACAGCCGTTCTGCGTCGTCTGCGCGCACACGGGCTCTACGCGAAGGCTGAGAAATGCGCATTCCACAAGGAGGAGATCGCATTCCTCGGCTATCGTATAGGGCCACGGGGGGTCGAGATGGAGGCGTGCAAGTTGGAGGCGGTAACACAATGGCCCGAACCCAAAGCAGTAAAGGCGCTACAGAGTTTTCTCGGGTTCGCCAATTTTTACCGGCGTTTCATTCGAAACTTTAGTACGATCGCAGCACCACTCACTACACTACTCAAAGGGAAGCCACAACGATTAGGCGCGTTTTCCGCGGAGGCGCGAAGAGCCTTCCTAAGACTTAAGAGCGCGTTCACTACAGCCCCCGTGTTACGGCTACCTGATCCCGAGAGACCGTTTGTCATTGAAGTTGACGCCTCGGAAGTAGGAATAGGCGCGGTGCTATCCCAACGCCAAGGTCAACCCGAGAAACTCCACCCCTGTGCATTCTTTTCTCGCAAACTGACACCTGCCGAGTGAAATTATGACATTGGGAATAGAGAGCTACTCGCAGTAAAAGCGGCGTTAGAGGAGTGGCGTCACTGGCTAGAGGGAGCCAGACACCCTTTCGTTGTATTAACCGATCATCGAAATTTTGAATACATCAAACAGGCTAAAAGATTAAACACTCGCCAAGCCCGGTGGGCACTGTTCTTCACGCGCTTTCGCTTCCAAATCACCTATCGGCCCGGGTCCAAGAATAAGAAGGCAGACGCCTTGTCCCGTTACTATCCCACACCACAGTCTAACTTGGATCCAGTAACCATTCTGCCCGCCTCTATGGTTGTCGCGCCCATGCAGTTAGATATCGATGATGAGATTGAATGGTGGGCGCGGGACAATCGTTCCATACCGGCCGGCTGCCCCCCCGCTCGAACGTTTGTCCCAGCCTCGCTGCGTGAACGCGTTACCATAGAGGCCCACACGAGCCCGGCTTCAGGGCATCCAGGTATTACTCGCACCTTAAAACTTCTAACTCAAAAATACTGGTGGCCAGGGATGCGGGAGACCGTGAGAACAGTCGTGTTATCATGCTCAGTCTGTGCAACCACGAAACAGCCGCGTGGGTTGCCAGTTGGGAAATTAACACCCCTACCTACACCAAGCAGACCGTAGTCACACATAGCTGTAGACTTTGTGACGGACCTGCCGGTATCAAAGGGGTACACTACGATATTGGTGGTGATCAATCGGTTTTCTAAGGGCTGTCGCTTCATTCCATTTGGCTCCCTCCCGTCAGCGCTCCAGGTGGCAGAAACCCTATTCGAAACAGTGTTTCGCTGCTATGGCATCCCGGCGGACATTGTTTCAGATCGGGGTCCCCAATTTATCGCCAAGGTCTGGAAAGCTTTCTTCCAGAAATTGGGGACCACAGTTAGCCTAACGTCGGGCTATCACCCCGAGTCAAACGGACAGGCAGAGCGGGCTGTCCAAGAACTTGGGAGGTACCTCCGCGCATACTGTAGCAGTAGACAACATGAATGGGCGGACTGTTTAATCTGGGCAGAATAGCACAAAATTCGTTATACCACTCCGCTACCGGCCTAACGCCGTTTCAATGTGTACTAGGGCATCAGCCTCCGCTCTGTCCGTGGGATGCCACCCCCACCGATGTGCCCGTGGTGGATGAGTGGTTTAAACGAGCGGAAACAGTCTGGGGGGACGCACATACAAGAATTTCACAAGCAGTAGCTCGCTTCAAAAAATTTGCAGACAAACAACGAGGGGAAAGCCCCCCGCTCCAGGTAGGCGATCGGGCATGGCTCTCGACACGGGACCTTCACCTCCACCTTCCCTGTCGTAAGCTATCCCCCAAGTACATTGGTCCTTTCCCTATTCTGTCTCAAATCAATCCTGTCTCCTTCAAATTGCAGCTTCCTAGTCATATGCGCATTCACCCTGTTTTCCACATCTCCCTTCTCAGGCCAGTGGTTCGGGGACCCCTAGACGAGGGCCAGGCAGAGCCCTCGCTCCCTGGGGCGGTGGAGATCGGGGGCGCCCCGGCGTTCAAGGTAACGAAACTATTAGACTCACGCAGGAGGGGGCGGACCCTGCAATATCTCGTCGAGTGGGAGGGATACGGCCCGGAGGAGAGGAGTTGGGTCCCCGCTAAGGACATCTTAAGCCCGGAGCTCATCACAACATACCACCTCGCACGGCCGGATCGCCCGGCTCCTCGACCCCCGGGTCGCCCCCCCCGCCGACCTCCTCACTCGGGCGGGCCATCCCGACCCTCTCCACATGAGCGAAGAGGGCGTCCTCCCCCCCCTCGGGAGGCCGGTCCTGGGGGTGGGGGTACTGTCACACCTGTGCCACCACGGTCCCGGGGAATAAGATCTGGTTCCCCGGACTACTGAGCCGTAACCTTGTCGCCCCCTAGTGTGTCTACGTTGGTATGTCTCCCTGTGTTGTCAAATGAGTTGCACCTGTCTGTCCCCTGTGTGTCACTATTTAAACCAGCCGAACCCGTAGGTCCCTGTCCGATCACTGTTTTGTTATCTGTGTTAATGTGTTTGTTGCTCAAACTAAAATTGGTGCTTATTTATGCTTCCTCTCTTTGCCTCCCAGGACTAAGCGGTGTCTGCAGGGACCGGGCCAGCGTACGCTGAGGACGTTCAGGGGAGTCTTGACCACTGACAGTGGGTTACGCGATCGCCTGGACAGGTGGCGTTATTGTTAAAGCGTGCTTTTCGTGTTTAGACTTTTATTTGCACAGCAAAGGTGCACCTCCGGCATCCCGCCTGCAGACCCGGCTCGGGGAGAGAGGGAGAGTTATTTTCTGTTAAGAAAGCCCACCAGTTAATCGGCCTCGCGTGTGTTTTTCTGTTATTTTCTCCTGTCTCAAAATAATAAAGGCGAGACTAAACCGCACCCTGCATCTTGTGTCCTACTTCTGAGCTCAGGAACCATGACAATAATTAATAAATTAGCATGTATAATATTTGCCTGATTACAGAATAAGAGCTCCTTTTAAAATAAATGCTATATTCAAATGACAAAGTCTCATAGTATTTCATATTTATTTACTTATTAATGAAAAATATTATACAATTGTACTTTCATGCATGAACATTCAGCATGAATAATAATAATCATAAACTCTATAAAATATAGTTTTAAGGACTTTTAAGTTTACCTTTGTTATTTTCCCAAAATTCCACTTGCTATAATATAGTTTAGGTATTTTTTCGATCACATGTACAGGAATTACGCTGTGCTAGCTACTAAGGTAATGCTAACTCTAAGATTAACAGTCAGCATTAACACTTTTCCTCTCAGAAGAACAAACAATAACTTAAGTGTGTTAGCATTCCAACTTTGTTTTCTTTGCACTATCAATACTGTCTTAGCATTAGAGTTAGCATATTTTATCTTGTTTGAGCATCACCATTAATCTCAACATGTTTGCTCTCAGTTCCTAATTATCTCGAGCATCAACATTAACGTTACTGCATTAGAGTTTCCTCTCAGTCACTAATGATATTGTGCATTAGTGCATTCCGGCGTTTACACCGCCGTTAGTGTTTATCGTTAGCGCATTTCCCCTTAAACCCTCATTATGCTTAGCAATTTTGCTAGCATTAGCATGGTAGTGCTGTCACATGAGTTTAAACACCGTTTAAAAAAAAAAATCAGGGCTTTTCTTTAAGCGTTAACATGAATCTGATTTGCTCAGGGCTGCTAAACGATTCACTGAATCGCTTTAATGACTCACAAAAAATAATAGGTATGAATCAGTTAGGTAGATGATCTGTAACTCCTGGCCACACACACACACACACGCACACACCCCAACACACACACACACACACACACACACACACACACACACACACACACACACACACACACACACACACACACACACACAGGCAGATGCAGGAGTGTTATTGCTTGTGGCTGAAGATGAAAGTAATTGTTTTCAAGTTGGAGTTTTCAATTCCCCAACTTTATTTCTATTGGTCAGAAAAATTTGTACCACTGAGCAAATAACAGTGTGTGTAAGTGTGTGTGATAGAGCTATGATGACACTCTTATGCAGCAGCCTGTAACTGAGGCTGCAGTGCGAGTGTGTAGCTCTGTGAGCTCCGTGATAAAGCATCATTTCTGCTTGCACCCTGATGCTGATTAGTTCTCTCAAACAGCACACCCACAATTGGAAGACCTTTGAGGGCAAAGCTGGCCTGTTAGGACGGGACGGTGTCCATTCCACTCGGGAAGGTGCTGCTCTCATTTCCTGTAGTATAGCACATAATCTCAGTAGAGGTCTAGTTAATCTGTGACAATCTAGAGCCCAGCCCAGGGAGCAGACAGACAGGCTAAACCAACCGTCTGCTAGCTGCATAGAGTCGTCACTCAGGGATCACTGTATTGAGACTGTGTCTGTTCCCCAATCTAAGCAAAAATGTAGAAAGTCTGTTTTAATAATTTAATTAACATAAAGACCACAAACTCGGATCACACTGAATGTGCAGCCGGCACCTCTGATCTGAAGCTAAGACTGTTAAATATTAGGTCTCTCGCATCAAAAGCAGTTATTGTTAATGAAATTATCACAGATCAAGAGTTTGATATACTCTGTTTAACTGAAACATGGGTTAAACAGGACGAGTATGTAGCTCTAAAAGAAGCTAGTCCTCCTGGATACAGCTACATACACCAGCCTCGGTTAACTGAGAGGAGGAGGTGTCGCAGTTATTTACAATGATAATCTGTCTATCGTACAAAAACACGGACACAAATTTAATTCATTTGAAATTCTTTATAGTAACATAAGTGTATTTAAGTATATTAAGTCAGCTCAGTCGATTCCACTAATTATAATTTACAGACCTCCAGGGCCGTATTCTGAATTTCTTAGTGAATTTGCAGATTTCATCTCAAACCTAGTCGTTTCTGTAGACAAAGTGTTAATTGCTGGAGATTTTAATATTCATTTTGAGAATCCAGAAGACCCTCTGAGAACAGCATTTATGTCCATACTGGACTCCGTAGGAGTAAATCAGTGTGTAGTAGGACCCACTCATAAAGCAGGTCACACTTTAGATTTAGTAATATTCTTCGGATTAAGTATAAGAAATTTATTCACAATTCCACTGTCCGAAATTATCTCACATCACTATCTTGTCTCAATTCAAGTGTGTCACAGTGATAATGTACGCACAGCACCGCGCTACCGTATTAAACGTACATTCACATCAACCACCACACAGAGTTTTATCAGTAATCTCCCAGAGTTACCAACTTCGATTAGGTCACCGTCTGACCCCACAGAACTCGAACAGGCTACTGAATATTTAGAGTCGACATTTTGTTGTACCTTATAATAATAATGTAGCTTCAGATAATGTAGCTCCAGTTAAAAGAAAAATTATTAGAGATAAGAAACTCGCTCCCTGGTATAACGATCACACGCACACTTTAAAACAGACCGCTCGGAAATTAGAACGTAAATGGCGTCAAACTACTGTAAATTATTAGTATTTCAAATAGCATGGACAGAGAGCATCATGAACTATAGGAAAGCTCTTAGTGTAGCTAGATCAACGTATCTCTCCGCTCTTATAGAAAATAACAAAAATAATCCTAGATTTTTATTTAATACCATAGCCAAATTAACCAGAAATAAGACCACTGCAGAAATCTCCACAACAACATCATGCAATAGTGAGGACTTCATGAACTTTTTTAAATAATAAAATTGTAAATATTAGGCATAAAATTGAGGCTTTGAAACAAAAAAATGTAATTGATGCAGATGTTAACCTAGCCATGTCAGATCGGAACCTAGAATACTTTACTCCCCTTGAAGAGAATGAACTAATTTCACTCATCTCTTCTGCAAATTCATCAACCTGTATATTAGATCCTAAAACAGATAGTACCAGTAATAACAGAACCGCTGTTGAGAATAATTAATTCCTCACTCAGCATTGATTATGTCCCAAAATCTTTTAAATTAGCAGTTATCAAACCAATAATTAAGAAACCTGACCAAGACCCATGTCAGCTGTCCAATTACAGGCCAATATCAAACCTCCCCTTTATCTCTAAGATTCTGGAAAAGATAGTAGCGGAGCAGCTATGCTCATATCTACATAGAAATAGCATACATGAACTGTATCAGTCAGGATTTAGGCTTCATCACAGCACAGAATCAGCACTCGTTAAATGACCTCCTATTGGCCTCTGATCAGGGTAGTGAAACTTTGCTTGAATTACTTGACCTCAGTGCAGTTTTTGACACCATTGATCATAGTATTCTTCTTCACAGATTAGAAAATGTAGTAGGAATTAAGGGTACAGCCCTCTCCTGGCTCAGATCCTATTTGACCGATCGTTATCAGTATGTAGACTTAAATGGTGATTTCTGCATGTTCTCTAGTGGAGTTTGGCATTCCGCAGGGTTCAGTTTTAGGCCCACTGCTTTTTTCCTTTACATGCTTCCTCTGGGCAACATAATCCATAAGCATGGTATTAGTTTTCATTGTTATGCTGACGACACACAGTTATATGTCTCAGCAAAACCTGATAAGAAAAACCAGCTTACTAAAGTTGAGCAATGTGTGCAGGACATAAGAAATTGGCTGCTTATTAAGTTCCTATTATTAAAACTAGTTCATGTTTTTATCACCTCTAGGTTGGACTATTGTAATGCCTTACTGTCTGGTTCTTCAGCTAGGTGCATAAATAAGCTTCAGCTAGTCCAGAATGCAGCAGCGAGAGTCCTCACTAGAACCAGAAGATCTTCACTGCATTGGCTCCCTGTGAAATTTCGCATTGATTTTAAAATCTACTCTTGACATATAAAGCATTAAATGGTCTCACGCCGCAGTATCTGAGCGAACTGCTAGTGTCTTATGATCCGCCACGCCTACTTCGATCAAAGGATGCAGGCTGCTTGTCAGTACCGCGTATTATGAAAACTACAACTGGGGGCAGAGCTTTTTATTACAAAGCCCCAAAATTATGGAATAGTCTTCCAAATAGTGTTCGGGACTCAGACACAGTCTCAGTGTTTAAGTTTAGGCTAAAAACCTATTTATTTAGCCAAGCATTTTAATAAATAGATTTGCCTTAGGTAAAGGAGCAGATCTGGGGGACTCATGGACGTACAGTATTATGGTGAACTGATATGTTTAGATGCTGTCTCCTCACTCTCATTTGATCACTCAGGTTTGTTGACGGTGAGGTGAGTGTTTGTTTTACATCTCAGGGAGCCCTCATGTTTTTGTTTCCTTCTGGCTCTCCCTTTTAGTTATGCTGTCATAGTTAGTCCTGCCGGAGTCCCTGCTTGCACTCTACAGTATATATACATTCACATTATACATTATGTGACTGTGACCATATCTAACTGCCATCTCTCCTCTTCTTCTCTTTCTCCCCCTCTTTCTCTTCTCTCTCTCCCCGTCTCCCCCTTTCACTCTTACTCTCTCTCTCTCTCTCTCTCTCTCTGTCGAGCTACACATGTCATTCCTGAGCTGCCAGTGGCCCAGACACCCTCTGCCCTCCGGACCTGTCTGACCCATTCTGGTGCCCTGCTTCTGGTTGGAGATCTCGTCACATGGATGCCCCGTGTGTCTCTTTGGGATACGTCTGGTGTCTGGGGCTGATTCTCTCTACCTAGAAGACAGTTCTGGCCTCGACTGGTGTTGGCAGATCTTTCTCTGAGGACTTGACAATTCGATAGT
This sequence comes from Channallabes apus, assembly GCA_030522415.1. Taxonomy (NCBI): domain Eukaryota; kingdom Metazoa; phylum Chordata; class Actinopteri; order Siluriformes; family Clariidae; genus Channallabes; species Channallabes apus. Next base: position 6,905,766 of record CM060130.1, read on the forward strand.
TCAGGACTGGAACTTGCTACAAGTCTACCTGAGTCTCCAATAACTACCTGGACTTCATATTAACATCAATTATTATAGCTGAACTGCCTGCCACCGAACACACTGTATAAATGCAGATCATTTCCTGCTATCCGTTTCACCCAGATGAGGATGGGTTCCCTGTTGAGTCTGGTTCCTCTCAAGGTATCTTCTTATTACCATCTCAGACTTGAATTGAATTGAATAATAATGAGAAAGTCCATCGAAATCCAGGAAATACACTCTCACTCTCCAGCTATCGCTTCCTTCTTTCCAAGTTTATATGCTGGTTTATATACTGGTCGGTAGTGTGGAACAGAAAGTTGGCAAGAAATAGTCATGCCATTTAATCTACACGTTTCCATCATTTATTAGATCCTCCACGTAGTTTTAACACCTCAAAAATAGACAAATCAAATGAGCATCATTAGCCCTGTAGCCCTTTACAATATAAAGAAACAGGAGAATACAAGTTCTATGTTTGCTCAAAGGTCCATAAAATACCTGGAGACCACCAGATGCTTATCAGTCTCTTACTGATTATTTTATATTACAACATCATAACCATTTTTAAAAATTAGCAAAGATGAACAGTTTTTTCCCCAATGTGTCAGACACAAAAAACAGTCTCTATGGCAACAAGAGTTTGTTTCTCAGCATGTGAATCTGAGGGGTGCGTCTGGTCCAAAAGAAATGGTTTGGCTTCATAGGTGTCCATCCAGAAATCAATGTTCAGAGGACAGACCTGACCAAACATCACTCCTACAGCTGCTGCATTGTCACCAAGTCCATTAAGTACTGAAGCGCCGCTACTCCTTAACTGTTAAACACTTCAGGGTTTTCATGAACTTTCGTTCACTGATCGCTCACGCGGTCGTGTGTGCTGCGGGGAGCAGGTTGCTGTTGCTGGGCCAAAGTCAGCGCAAAGTGGGGGAAAAAGATACATACAGTTATGAATGTTTAGCTCCCTAACTCCTGTACAGTGTACCTAATGTTAGTTAAGCTATAAAAACTTTCAGCTTTCTGCCAGCTGGTTGCTGGATCCTTGAGGTGTCCCTTCTTCATACAAGTGCTCCAGATGAACCTTTCTGACATCCATCTGGCTTTCTTCTTGACTTCTCTGCTTCTTTCTTGATATTGATTTGTGATACACGGTTTCCTCTGTTAGAGCTTTCAGGGGAGGTATTTGTTCCCGATGGTCTTTCTGACCAAGCGTTATCTTCTTTTCTTTCTAGTTCTGCTCAGGAAGCCTTTTTGATCTCCTTTACCTGATATGTTCCAGGATGCTTCGTGAGGACTTTGTGTTGATCAGTTGCTACAGTATGATTCGACTCAGATGTTAAAAAAATACCTTGAGGATGTTGAATATTCCTGAGGAAGTCAGTGATTATCAAACTGTTGTTCATTTTAAAATAACATTTAAATTATCTTTTGTTAACTTTGAACATATAGTTAGAGGGGTGTGTTTATTTTTATTCATTGCTTCTTCACTATTAACATTCTGTTCATTTCTTTTCTTTTTCTATCATATGTCGGATTTACACAATGACTCAACTTCAAAATTAACTTTATTAAAACACATTTTAATCAATTTGATAGATTTCATCCACAAGCTGCAGTCAGCTTGTCAGCTGCAGTCTGCAAGTCATATTTTATATAAAAAAAAGGACGAAAAGATTTATCTTGTGTTTCTCGCCATGTGTGAGATTAGAGTTTCAAAGTCCACATTCTCTCTTTCTCTCTCTCTCTTTCTTTTTAAAAGTGCTTTAAGAAAAAAAAAGATAATATTATAAGATTAATAAAACATCGTCACAAGTGAAAGGAACATTTTCCGTCCCGCTGAATATTTGATGTGCGCGGATTGGACATGCTCAGGATGAAGAAGCTGTTAAAGCCAGAGACACAGATAAAATAAAAATGATTCGGATAAAATGAAGGAAAAAAAAGTTTCTTCAATTAATGAAAAAAAGGTCTAATCAAGTCAGGAGAAAAACTTTATGTGCACAACCAAAAAAAAAAAACAACCAAAGCCATTTCCAGGGATGATCTCAACCAATCAGAACACAGATTTATATTTGAGAAAAATGAAGTAAAGGAAAAAAATTGAGAAAACATTAATTAAAAAAATCTTCTAATAATTTAAAAGACAACATTGACAAAGAAATGTGATCATGTGTCCATTTCAAGCTGTAGAGAATTGAAAGTGATGATGATGATGGTGAAAACAGATCTGAAGCAGAGATAAAGTGCTATTAGCATCTGCTATATAACCCTCTTTATATACATATTATACACATTTACATATTTATATTCACACATTGATTCATAGTTTACTTATAGAGTCTTTTGTTTTTTTAAACAAATCAATGAATCATTGTTAATTAACATATTACTTCTGTTTATACACACAAACACACACATATATATTTAGCTGAGAATTTTTTATATATTCATAAAATACTTGTATTGTAATAGTATGTATGTTATTTCACATAATTTTTTTCTACTCATAGATTGTTTTAGCTTTGCAAAACTACTTAAAATGAATCACAATAGCATTTAGAGTTTGACTTTAAATGAATCAGTGCATCTAAATCAAAACAAATCGAGCTTGAATAAAAAGAAATAATTGATTATAAATAAAACAAAAACGATTAAGTGAGTCCCTGCTGCAAGACAGCGCTTCCTAACAGCCAAGTATCTGTATTAAATCAATCAATTACCTTCATCCCAGTACTTGGGTTCATTCTTTGGGATCTTCTGCAGTATTTTGCTCGTTCATGGGATATATTTCTTCAAGGAGTTCTGAATCATAAGGAATAAGCGCATCTAAATCAAAATTAACCAGTATATCTAAAACAAACAAATCAGTGAGTCTGAAAAAAAAGATCTATGAGTCTGTATGAAAATGAATCAATCCTTCTGAATTAAATGGATATGTTAATTTGAAGCAAAATCAGTCAGTAAGCATAAATTAAATGGAATCAGTGCATCTGCATCAAATGAATGAATGAATTGGTGCATCTAAATGAACATGATTTATATTTGAAATTAGTGAGTCTGAACCAAAATGATTGAATGAGCCTGGATTTAAATGATTAAATAAGTATAAAATCATTAAATGATTTAAATGAACCAAAATGAATCATTGAGTCCATGCTGCAAGGCAGCTCTCTCAAATGGCCATTTAAATACCTTCATCTGAGATGTCCTCGAGTTCATCTTTAGGATCTTCTGCCTTATTTTGCTCGTGTGTGTAATACTTTCCTCTCCTGAGAATCAGGCAGCGGAGCACAACTATGACCAGAATGACCACTAGCACAATACAAAATGAAGAAACCACCACTGTAACACACACACACACACACACACACACACACACACACACACACACACATATTGACATACTTGCATTGTATGAGATTTCAAAAACAAAACCTTGACAAAAAAGAGTAAAAGAGTTCCTACCCAACACAGAGACTTCCACTAAACCGCCATCACGATCAGAGGAGTCTGAAACAGCAAAACACCATCTTATTTGTTTTGTGTTGGTAGGCTGGTGTATGGTCTTAACATTACTTAGTGGACAATTTATGACGCATCGTAGCTGGGAAACGTGGAACGTGGGGTGGATCCGTCGCATGGACGAGGGGAGTAGAAGTCGGACTGCGCACGGATTGATTATCCTGGTGATAGTGAAGGGACCGATGAAACGGGGGGAGAGCTTGCGTGAAAGTGTCTTAAGGGGAATGTCCTTCGTGGCGAGCATGACTCGATCTCCTACACGGTATCTGGGAGCTTTGGTGTGGTGGCAGTCGGCCTGTTTCTTATAAAGAGGAGCGGTTTCGTAGCAGTGTTCGTCTAGCACGTAGCCACGTTTGCTTGCAGCGGCGGACGAAGTGTTGGGCTGACAGAGTCTCCACCTCTAATTCTTGGGCTGGGAAGAGAGGGGGTTGGTAGCCTGGACGGGGACAAGCCTGTCGACGAGGAGGGCAGAGAGTTGTGGGCATATTCGACCCAAGGGAGGAATCTGCTCCAGGTGGTCGAGTCTCGAGAAGTCATACAACGGAGGGAAACCTCTAGTGCTTGGTTCATCCGTTCGGTTTGTCCGTTGGATTGAGGATGAAACCCAGACGATAGACTGGGTATCACCCAACGAGTCTGCAGAACGCGCCCCAGAAATGAGAGGTAAACTGAGGACCACGATCTGAAACGACGTCTGTTGGAAGACCATGGAGGCGAAATATGTGAATGACTAACAGTTCCGCAGTTTCCTTGACGAAGGGCAGCTTAGAGAGTGGGACGAGGTGCACAGACTTCGAAAAGCGGTCGACTAATGTCATGATGCAGGTGTTGCCATCGGACAGGGGCAGGCCAGTGACAAAGTCGACCGAGATATGGGACCACGGACGTCGGGGAATCGTTAGGGGTCCGACAAGGCCGGCCGATGGTCGGTTGTCAAATTTAGCTCGGGCACATATGACGCAGGCTGCCACAAACCTGAAGACATCTCTTCCTAGCGTGGGCCACCAGAATCGCTGTTGGGTAACGAAGCGGGTCCGGGCAGCTCCTGGGTGACAAGACAAACGGGAACCATGGGCCCATTCCAGCACCTGAGAACATAGACGGGCAGGGACGAAGAGGCTGCAAACATGGAGCATCAGGGCTGCGATGAGACAGGTGAGGGGTAAAATGGTGTCGGCTGGCGTGGGGTCCTTAGAAGAGGGAAACTGGCGTGATGGGGAATCTGGCTTAACGTTCTTTGAGCCTGGCCAATAGGAGAGAACAAAGTTAAAACGTAAGAAAAACAATGACCATCGAGCTTGATGTGCGTTGAGTCTCTTGGCGGAACAAAGGTACTCGAGATTCCTATGGTCTGTCCATACCAAAAATGGAGCTCAGTTCCCTCTACCCAATGCCTCCATACCTCCAGAGCCAGCTTGATAGCCCAGAGTTCTCTGTCTCCCACGTCGTAGTTCATCTCAGCCGGGGATAAGCGATGGGAGTAGTATGCGCAAGGGTGCATTTTATTATCATGGGCAGACCGCTGGGAGAGAATGCCCCCGACGCCGGTGTTGGAGGCGTTGACCTCCACCACGAACTGGCATGAAGAGTCGGGGATAGTGAGAATGGGAGCAGAGGTGAACCTCATCTTAAGTTCAGCGAAGGCCTTCTCCGCCTCTGTGTTCCAACGGATACAGGTTTTCGTGGAGGTCAATGAGGTGAGTGGGGTGGCGACGGAACTGTAACCCCGGATGAAGCGGCGGTAAAAATTGGCAAGGCCCAAGTCCAATCGTGAGGGAACAACCAAAAACTCATAATGTCCCGTGGGGGTGTTAAAGGCTGTCTTCCATTCGTCCCCCTCCCTGATACCGACCAGGTGATAAGCGTTGCGTAGATCTAACTTGGTGAAGATGGTCAGCCCCCTGGAGAAGTTCAAAGGCGGTGGTCATGAGTGGAAGTGGGTGGTGGTTCTTTACGGTGATCTTGTTGAGACCCCTATAATCGATACAAGGGCGTAGGGACCCATCCTTTTTTTTCACAAAGAAAAATTCTGCACCCGCAGGGGAGGAGGACCCACGGATGATTACTGCGACGAGGGCTTCTGTGATGAAGGTGTTCATGACGCCTCTCTCCTGGTGGGTTAGGGAGTATAAGCGGCCCTCAGGAGGGGAAGATCCTGGGAGAAGGTCAGTTGAATTCAATTGAATTCAATTTTATTTGTACAGCGCTTTTAGCAATTGACATTGCCTCAAAGCAGCTTTACACAATCTAAAGAATTATTTAAGTTTGTATGGAATGTGAATGTGTATGAATCAAAATGGTCAGTTTGTCCCTGGTGAGCAAGCCGAGGGCGACAGTGGCAAAGAAAAACTCCCTGAGATGGTGATAGGAAGAAACCTTGAGAGGAACCAGACTCAACAGGGAACCCATCCTCATCTGGGTGAAAAATGATCTGCATGAAATGATCTGCATTTATACTGTGTGTTGTTGATGTTAGTTGATGTTAATATGGAGTCCATGTAGTTATTGGAGACTCAGGTAGACTTGTAGGAAATTCCAGTCCTGACCTATCGGACTGTCAAGTCCCCAGAGAAACAGTTGCCAACACCAGTCGAGGCCAGAACCGACATCTAGGTAGAGAGAATCATCCCCAGGCACCAGACACATACCAAAGAGACACACAGGGCATCCATGTGACGAAAACTCCAAGCAGAAGCCGGGCACCAGACACACGGGGCATCCATGTGACGAAATCTCCAAGCAGATGCCAGGCACCAGGATGGGTCAGACAGGTCCGGAGGGCAGAGGGAGTCTGGATCACTGGCAGCAATTGGGCAGTCATACGGTCTATGTGGTGGAAGCGACGTGGCCCGGGTCTTGCTGAAGACCTGCTTGAGATGACACTTGGTGGGGACATTGGGCATGTCCAGAGTCTCCTCAGGTTTGGCTGGGGTGAGGAGTGAGTGATGCGCAGAGCAAAGGGATCATGTGGCAAAGGAGGGGCTCCAGCCCGTAATAGCCAGCTTGGTCCAGTCAATCTGGCGGCCATGGAGGGTTAACCAGGGGAGGCCCAGGACCAGGGCGGCATGAGATTCCCTTATAACGAAGAGACAGATCTCCTCAGAATGATTTCCTGATGACCTTAGAGTGAGTGGAAGCGTTCGGTGCATGATGGACGGGTGGGGACTACCATCTAAGGCCTGGACTGCAAGTGTAGTGCTCAGGGGTGTGCAGGGAATCCCGAGAGTCCTGACAGTAGCGGCATTGATCAGGCTCCGGTCGGAGCCAGAGTCCACGAGAGCATGAATGGAGTGGGCTTGGTCCTTCACAATTAGCGTTACGGACAGCAGGGGGCGATGTTCTGGGAGCCTGTCGGGAGTAGCGCCCTCTAGGGCTCCCAATCTGACTAGAGGGCGTTTCCTATTTACCGGCCAGTTCCTGAGTATGTGGTCTGAACTGCCGCAGTAGAAACAGGCTACTTCCAGGCGGCGGCGACGTCTCTCCTGCTCGGAGATGCTGGTTCTGTCCAGCTCCCCCTGATTGCTCTGAGACGGGGGGGAAGATGGGCGAGGTGCTCTGGGAGGAGGTGATCTTCTAGCGGAGGGTGAGCTCCGGGTAGGGCGTCTGGAGCGAAGACGTGAGTCAATACTTCCTGCGAGATCCATAAGTTTGTGGAGGTCCGAGGGAAGTTCGCAGGTGACTAGCTCGTCCTTGAGTGCCTCTGACAACCCCTCCAGGAAAACATCTGCTAGGGCTCTGTTGTTCCATCCACTCGAGGCGGCTAGTGTCCGAAACTCAATGGCGTAATCACACACGGAGTGTGATCCTTGGCGAAGGCGCAGTAGTCTGGTTCCGGCCTCCCTGCCGACGTGAGAGTGGTCAGAGCGTGAGACCTCCTCATCTCCTCTGAAAAGTCTTCGAAGCTCTCGCAGCATGGGTCGCAAGTGTCCCAAAGGGCTGTACTCTACTCTCGGGCTCTTCCGGTGAGGAGCTTGATCACGTAGGCGACCCGGGATCTCTCTGAAGAGAAGGTAGAGGCCTGCAGTTCAAAGATCAGCGAACATTGGGATAAGAACGATCTACAGGTTCCCGGTTCCCCCCAGTAGGTGGGAGGGGCTGGTAGGCGTGGCTACCGCGGGAGCTCTGGGGTCATGCCCCGAGCCATAGGCGTCTGGAGGTGCTGCACGCGGGCCATGACGTCAGCAAGTGCCTGCCTGGTGGTGGCGGGTGTTTTCCCCCGCGCCTTGACTCTCCAGCGCTTGTCTCATTCTGTTCAATCCTGCTGGATCCATTATTGGCTGGATTATTCTGTCAGGATGCTGAGAATCTTGGGCTTGATGGAGGGATCCAGGAGCAGGTGCAGAGGCAGGACGAGAGTGACTTTGGTTGAGCTCCATAGAGCCGTGACTGTGTCAGCAGGTGCGCGAGCTTGGAGCTGCGAAATCCGTATGCACGGAGCAAATGCTGAGACGTGGAGATGTGCCATAGTCGAGAGAGCGTGAGTGTGGGTCTGAGCCGTGAAATCCGTCAGCGTGGCGTCAATGCCGAGTCGTGAGCCGGAGCCGTAGTCGGGAAACGAAAATTAAAGTTCGAAGCTGTTAAATCCAATAGTAGCAACAAATCCGAATCGTGAGACGAGAGGCAAAAACGAGAAGACAGGCGGGGTTGACAACGTGAGACTAACATGAACAAAAACGTGAGAAAACTGTGGCGATACAACACACAATAATCCAGCGGCGAGCGCGTGCTGCGCCTCCTTATAAGTCCGGAGAAATCAGCGCCGGATGAGAAACCGGTGTGCCAGCGGGACGGTATAGGGGCGTGTGAGGAGAGATGACAGCGTGGGAAAACAAGCCAGCGTGGCGAAGAGCATGACAGCATGAGAGAGGAAATGTAAACAGACAGAAGCGGTCTTTGGTCAAAACAAAGTCAAGGGTGTGGCCATGCTCATGTGTAGGACCAACAATGCGCTGTACAAAATTAAAAGAGTCAATGATATTTAAAAAGTCTCTGACCAGTGGTTTATCCGGACAGCAAACATGGATATTAAAATCACCAAGAATTAAAATACGGTCATAATTTGGCATAACTCCAGCCAAGAAATCAGTAAAGTCTCCCAAAAAGTCTTTGTTATATTTTGGTGGTCTGTAAAAAGTAGCGCAAAGCACTGGGAGAGATGGACCAAGCTCAAACATATTGACTTCAAAGCTGGAGTAAAACGAGGTCGGAATTATTTGTTTACAGATGTATTTATTTTTGAAAATAGTGCGACTGCGGCCAGTTGTCCGAGGGGAATTAAAAAATGCAGTTGGACGGTAAAAGTTCGCAGAGAGCGCTCGACTCACCGGCAGACATCCAGGTCTCCGTGACCCAGAGGAAATCCAACTAATTTGTTATAAAGAAATCCTTTAAGATGAAAGTCTTGTTGGCTAGTTATCTAGCGTTCACGAGGGCTACCCTGACAGCAGAAGGCTCCGGTGCTTTTTCCGCCGGTGGAGCATGAGGAAGAGGCTGCAGATTGTGGAGGTTCACCCCACGCCGAACCAGGCGACAGGGGAGACGACGATTCACTGGCCCTTCATCCAAGCCACTGGGATCACTGGGACGAGGCTAGATTTAATCGGGTCCCAGGAGCACCATGACACAAAATAGCGATCTGACAATGGAATCATCTCGATTTGATCCGCATGAGAGAACGACACGCCGGCCTTAAATTTCACCAGCCTTCCGCTGCATTTTTCACGGCGACCATGCTGCCTACGCAAAGGTGTAGCCGGCGTGAGGCACAGGTAAACTGGTACATCAGAGAGAAATGGAGGGCAGATTTTTTGTCCATCCTGATGGAAAGCACAGTTTTCAACAAATGATCGCAGATTTAAAAGCGTTTGTTGATCATAAACATATAGTGAGTCAACATTTAGAATAACAATAGATTTAAAAAAAAACATAAAAACAATCAAAGCTCGGAGAGACAGACAGCCGGCCACACACACTAGCACCATCTTTCCAATATGTTTATGCGCGCAGGTGCTGTGTGTGTGTGTAACGCACACACTCTGCAGCGCAAGAGAGAGAAACACACACACACTAAAGGCGAGAGAGAGAAAGTGAGTGAATCGGCATGATGTCAAATTACACGTGCACACATAATTGCAGAGAGGGAGAAAATGGATCTTTAACCTCTCTAATGAGACTTTCTTTGGCTTTACACACGCACATACATGTGTGTTATAAGAAACAGTACACACGCGCTGTACACACACACATACAGTACAGACACAAAATAAAAGATGTTTTACACACACACACACATGTGGTCACAGTGCATGGATGTTGATTATACCAGTAAGAGACGAACACTAAGACCCAGCAGGGGAGACGATTTACCCACAATTCCGCAGCGCAAGAGAGAGAAAAACCGTTGGGACAGTTGTGATCACGTGACGCTCAGCGTCAAAACAAGAAGCGCATGCGTGCGACTGGATACTCGGTACTCGTAAAACAAGACTTATTCGTTTTTCAAGTCAAAATTTATACAAATTTTTTGCTTGTCTTGTGGAACACTCACAAACCGTATTACTTGTAATTCGAGGTTCCACTGTAATGACTTTTAATGAGTTTATATTAAATATTAGTAACTACTAATATGTATAAAAGGAATATACATTAGTGTGTAATGAATATTAAAGAGTGTATAACAACTGTTAATGAATGGATAATGGGTATTAATGAGTTTATGAATAATGAATATTGCTCATATACTGATAGGACTCATTTAAAGAATACAGTACATACAATGGAGATTAATGTGCATATAATGACAATTAGTGTTAATTACTATATTAATATATGCATATACTTTATATATTAATGCTATTAACAAACTTATAATAAATATTAATGAGTTCATACTAAATATTAATGGGTTTTAATGGATATGGAATAGATATTAACGACATGGTAATGCATATGAATGAGTGTACAGTGGAACCTCTGATTACGAGTAACGCGGTCTGCGAGTGTTCCGCAAGACGAGCGAAGATTTTTTATAAATTTAGACTTGGAGAACGACCAAGTCATGGTTTACGAGTACCAAGTTTCATGTAGCATGCATGCGCTTCTTGTATTAACGCCGAGACTGATCACAACTGAGCCAATGGTTTTTCTCTCTCTTGTGCTGTGGAGTTGTGGGTAATCGTCTCCCCTGCTGGGTCTTAGTGCGCATCTCTTACTGGTATAATCAACATCCGTGCATCCGTGTACTGTTTACTATAACACTGTGACCACGTGTGTGCGTAAAACATATTTTATTTTGTGTCTGTAAGCGCGCGTGTAAAGCAAAAGCTAGTCTCATTTGAGAGGTTAAAGATCCATTTTCTCTCTCTGCTCAAGGCCCAGCTCGTGTGTGTCAAAAGAGTGGAGAAAGACAGGTGGGGGAGAGGGCAGCTTACTTTAGATTAACACACACACACACACAGACACACAGACACACAGACACACACACACACACACACACAGCGCTTGCATGCTCAAACGGAAACACTTATCTGTTGGGATTTATTTTTACTTTTTTTTTAAAGGTAAAGTGCAGGTTATTTTGTTTTATTTTTACTTATATTTTATGTTAATTATTTTTATGCATTAATTTTTTTGGCTGTGGAACGAATAATTTGAGTTTCCATTATTAAATTTGGTTTACAAATGTTTTGGAATACGAGCCGCTTCCAGAACAAGTTATGCTCGTAATCCAAGGTTCCACTGTATACTGAATGTTAATGGGTGTATAGTTATTATTAATAATGTTTTTTAAGAATATTAGTGGATACTGTATGTGCAGTGAGTGTGTGATGAATAATAATGAGTGTCATGACACAAGCAGACAGATAGACAGACAGACAAACAGACACACACACACACACACACACACTCACATTAAATCTCATTTTAAGTACATGAAATTAAAAAAATTTAATCTTCAAAAGAATTCTTACCAGTTAACACTGGGACTTCCGCTAAGCCACCATGCATTACAGATGAATCTGAAAAATTTAATAAATACAACTCAGCGAATATCTCACAAGGATTGAGTGTGATACTGCTTTTTATGAATTATGGATCCTGTCTTGGTCATGCTGTTGTACTGAATATCAGCGCAGCTGTGATGCGGTCATAGGCACGAGGGCGCGGCCAGAGTACTGAACATATCGCAGCCATGCTGATATACAGTACAGCAGCACAACCTTGAGTGTGATATTGTTTTTGTACAACAGTACCACAAACACCATTTATCATCAACTGATTATGATTAGTTTTTTTATTTAACCAGTTATCCTTCTGCACCTGGTGGAACTAAATAACTGCGACTACTGTAGCAGAGTTGGGGGCCAACTGTTAGCAATTGACAGTTAGGGTAAATAACAAGGGTGATAGTGGTGTTAAACTCTTAGCGGTACCCTGTAGCCAGAAGGTGAGGAGAATAAACCATGGAGGTGGTGGACAGTCCTGAGAAACTCACCAGATTTACTTTATATTTACACTTATTACACTTTAGAATATCAGCTCCGTTAACTTCCGGGTTCTGGGATCGAATGTCAGGTATACAATCCCTTGTTCCACACACCAAGTAGAGCCCTACATCAGGGGTTAGAGAGGGATTTGGGATTCAGCCTTGTGTTAGAAGCTGGTTAGCTTTGTAGATCTGCTTAGGCTTAGAAGTGATTAGTACAGAGATGGCGTGTTGTTTAAGAGTTGTGTTGTTATCAGATGTGTGTTCTTACTGAAAGTGCTTCTGTGACTGGTTGTGAATGTGGGTTTAGCTCATCATCCACACTGCGCTATATATACACAGTGGAACCTCGGATTGTGAATAATCCAGTTTGCGAGCATTCTGTAAAAACATTGCCTTGTTACACGAGCGAGTCTTGATTTACGAGTATCACGTTTCATCGATTATCATGTGGCACGCATGCGCTTCTTGTTTTGATGCCGAGCGTCATGTGATCACAACTGAGCAAGTGGTTCTTCTCTGTCTTTCACTGCGGAATTGTGAGTAATTGTCTCTCATGTTCGGTCTTGGTGTGTGTCCGCCACTCGTATATTTAACATCCGTCCGCATGTGTACTGTGTACTGCAAATACTGTTTATTATAACGTGTGTGCACGCATGAAGTAAAAGCAAGTGCCATTAGAGAGGTTGTTAAAGATCCTTTTTCTCTCTCTCTGTCAGACTGCTCTGATTCCGTTAGTGTGTGTGTGGACAATAGAGAGTGTGTGCCTCCTCCCTCCTTCTCTCAAGTTCACACACATTAGAGAGGTTTCTTGTTAGGTTTGCTGATAAAGCCGTGCTTCCGTTAGTGTTTTTCAGTTAGATTAGTGTATAATAGATAGTAATTGTTTTGTATGATGTATGATGTGAGTAGGAATGACGAGTAGTAAATAACACACACACGCGCACACACACACACACATAGGAACTCACCTATGTGAGAGATGTTATGTTGGTCGGTAGCAATATGAGGGGCTGAAAAGGAAAAAAAAACTTCATTATGATCTATGTTTTAAGATGACCTGTGTTTTGTGTGTGCATATGTGTGTGTATGTGCATGTGTGTGCACGCTACAATAGAATGCAGTGTCTTCTCCATATACTCACGGGTAGGAGGCAAAGATGTAAGGGCTCTATATTCTGGAGTGGTAGCTGAAAAGAAATCATTACAATTAGCACCAGTGTATTCTCTGTATATTTACCACACATTTGTGATGTATTTTCTGTGTAATAACCTTTTAGGAAAAGGATTAGTTGCATACAGTAAGTTTGCACACCCCCAAATTAATACTTTGTTAAAGGAACTATATATAATTTTTATTTATTTTTGGTTACGGGTCTATCGATGTGGCAGACTCCGCCTGTGTCATTTCAAACCCTTGATCTCGTTTTGGTGTAGCCATTCATTTGTGAATTAGAATCTATACTTCTTGCTATTGTGATGATGAGAGAGAAATTTGTTTTCATCTAAAGCTTGGTTCCCTCCATCCTGATTAAAGCCGCAGTTCCAGCTGAAGAGAGAAGTCGTTGTAAAGCATGAAGCTACCACCACCATGTTTCATGGTAGGGATGGGGTATCATGAGCAACCAGGACTTTTTATTTTTTTATTTTTACAGTTCCTTGAAAGCTGCTGTAGGCCTTTTGACAACCTCCCTGACCAGCTTTCTCCTAGTCTTCTCATCAATCAATCAATCAATCAATCAATCAATCAATCAATCAATCAATAGTGATGTACCACAAATAACAAGGTGAAAGTTGGAAAGGAAGTGGGAGACAGATGGTTGATGTGAATAAAAGATTTTTATTCTTTTGCTCTGTACAAATATTTTATTGCTTTTCACCATATTCAGGCACACATGTGAATACACACACACACACACACACACAGACACACACATCTGCAAAGTGCTGGAAGGCAGACATTTCCTCATCAGGTGTACATTTCTTTCCACTCACCTGCCCCTTGCTCCTACCATGCACAGAGGGAACCACAAGGGATAGACCGGGATAGATTAAGAAAGAAGAAGAGAAGTTGAAGTGCTAAATACTGCCATATGGTTCTCTTTCAGCTCTGTGGCTTTCATCAGCAATGCCACGTAATGGCACTGGAGTCACTCCCCTATTTATGGTGCCAGCTGCATTACCAGCAGCTTGATTAACTTCTTCCATCAACATGCAGGCTGCACATTCGGTTGTTTAGGCCAGTCCCATGTCTCAAAATGCTTGACATCAGTGAATGGTGAGGACTCCATGAAGTGGATGCTTTCCTTTTCCTGGATTAGAGCACCAGTATGACCCGATGAAGGTTGAAAAGGAAGCTGGAGACAGGGGTTCAAAGTAAGTCAATGATTTTATTCTCCTGCTCAATGTGAATACTTTACTTCTTGTCTTTACAGCTTTAGTCTTGTTTTTACAACCTCTGTTTGTTCTGATGAGATAGGGTAATCAAACAGGGCAGATCTTTGCATAACTCAGCACCTACAAGATAGTGCTGTGTGCCAAAGGGCACAGGGTAAGGAGAGAGGGTAAATCTGCATATTATTCAGCCACACACAGGGCATCTCACTACCTAGTTGTCATGTGGATGAGTGCTTCTTGTTCTGTTCATAGATAAGAACAGACAAGCTGTATTTCAAAGGTTGTGAGATATGCAGTAGTAAAGATTTCTGCTAGTTGTCCAACTGGCTCAGCTCCAAATGGAGGTCCCTTCCAGGTACCAAGTTTCAGTCCTGTTTTTTCCAAACCATGCCCAAATGAACCAGAGGCATATGCTGCTGATGCAGTGCCATGTGTTGTTGACTCACGGATATGTCTCACTGACTCAGAGTTGCGCATTGTTGTGTCCATACAATGCCCTGTACAGTCCAGGGATGCTCTCCTGCAGTCAGGCTTTATTAGCTTGCCCTGCCCCCTGCCCCCTGGCTTTGAGAGCATTATGCCTGCATTTCCCTCTTGCTTCACAGTCGTCATGCCTGCAACACACACTAGCTTTGAGAACTTTGTGCTTTCCCCACTGACTGGCTTCAAAAATGCCATGCTTACTCAGCATCATAGCCTTGGCAGTGTTGTGCTTGCTCCACACCCCAGCTTCCCATGCTGGCTGTCCACGCTAGCTTGCTCTCCACTCCAATGTTGAGATCATCATACTACTTCTACACCGTAGCTTTGATGATGTTATGCTTGCTCTGCACCATAGCTTTGGGCCCAGTTCCTCTCAAAATCCTAGCAAAAGGGCTCCAGTTGCATCCCAATTAAGCTGCCATGTGCCAATGTCCTTGTCCCAAGCCTTGGCCCTGGCATGACAAGGTTCTGCTCAATGACCACATCAAGTTTCAAGGTGGAAATTCTGGCCCAACAACTAACTCAGCTCTACTTCATATTCCGAGCTCGGATCCAGCTCCCATGGAAAGTTCCTGGTCTGGCCAATAAGACAGGCTATGCCAAATCCCCCTATGCGAAGCCCCTTCCTGATACCCATATCTGAAACAGAACTTCACCAAACACACACACAAACACACACACACACACACACACACACACACACACACACACACACACACACACCTAACACACCATGTGTAAACCTTGGGAATATAGATCATAGTTCTTCTGTAGCAATGTAAGGTGGTGGAAAATGGTAAAATCTACTTTTTTTAATGCGCTTCTTGTTTTGATGCCGAGCGTCATGTGATCACACCTGAGCAAGTGGTTCTTCTCTGTCTTTCACTGCGGAATTGTGAGTAATTGTCTCTCATGTTCGGTCTTGGTGTGTGTCCGCCACTCGTATATTTAACATCCGTCCGCATGTGTACTGTGTACTGCAAATACTGTTTATTATAACGTGTGTGCACGCATGAAGTAAAAGCAAGTGCCATTAGAGAGGTTGTTAAAGATCCTTTTTCTCTCTCTCTGTCAGACTGCTCTGATTCCGTTAGTGTGTGTGTGGACAATAGAGAGTGTGTGCCTCCTCCCTCCTCCTCTCACGTTCACACACATTAGAGAGGTTTCTTGTTAGGTTTGCTGATAAAGCCGTGCTTCCGTTAGTCTTTTTCAGTTAGATTAGTATATAATAGATAGTAATTGTTTTGTATGATGTATGATGTGAGTAGGAATGACGAGTAGTAAATAACACACACACGCGCACACACACACAGACATAGGAACTCACCTATGTGAGAGATGTTATGTTGGTCGGTAGCAATATGAGGGGCTGAAAAGGAAAAAAAAACTTCATTATGATCTATGTTTTAAGATGACCTGTGTTTTGTGTGTGCATATGTGTGTGTATGTGCATGTGTGTGCACGCTACAATAGAATTCAGTGTCTTCTCCATATACTCACGGGTAGGAGGCAAAGATATAAGGGCTCTATATTCTGGAGTGGTAGCTGAAAAGAAATCATTACAATTAGCACCAGTGTATTCTCTGTATATTTACCACACATTTGTGATGTATTTTCTGTGTAATAACCTTTTAGGAAAAGGATTAGTTGCATACAGTAAGTTTGCACACCCCCAAATGAATACTTTGTTAAAGGAACTATATATATATATATATATATATATATATATATATATATATATATATATATATATATATATATATAATTTTTATTTATTTTTGGTTACGGGTCTATCGATGTGGCAGACTCCGCCTGTGTCATTTCAAACCCTTGATCTCGTTTTGGTGTAGCCATTCATTTGTGAATTAGAATCTATACTTCTTGCTATTGTGATGATGAGAGAGAAATTTGTTTTCATCTAAAGCTTGGTTCCCTCCATCCTGATTAAAGCCGCAGTTCCAGCTGAAGAGAGAAGTCGTTGTAAAGCATGAAGCTACCACCACCATGTTTCATGGTAGGGATGGGGTATCATGAGCAACCAGGACTTTTTATTTTTTTATTTTTACAGTTCCTTGAAAGCTGCTGTAGGCCTTTTGACAACCTCCCTGACCAGCTTTCTCCTAGTCTTCTCATCAATCAATCAATCAATCAATCAATCAATCAATCAATCAATCAATCAATCAATCAATCAATCAATCAATAGTGATGTACCACAAATAACAAGGTGAAAGTTGGAAAGGAAGTGGGAGACAGATGGTTGATGTGAATAAAAGATTTTTATTCTTTTGCTCTGTACAAATATTTTATTGCTTTTCACCATATTCAGGCACACATGTGAATACACACACACACACACACAGACACACACATCTGCAAAGTGCTGGAAGACAGACATTTCCTCATCAGGTGTACATTTCTTTCCACTCACCTGCCCCTTGCTCCTACCATGCACAGAGGGAACCACAAGGGATAGAGCGGGATAGATTAAGAAAGAAGAAGAGACGTTGAAGTGCTAAATACTGTACTGCCATATGGTTCTCTTTCAGCTCTGTGGCTTTCATCAGCAATGCCACGTAATGGCACTGGAGTCACTCCCCTATTTATGGTGCCAGCTGCATTACCACCAGCTTGATTAACTTCTTCCATCAACATGCAGGCTGCACATTCGGTTGTTTAGGCCAGTCCCATGTCTCAAAATGCTTGACATCAGTGAATGGTGAGGACTCCATGAAGTGGATGCTTTCCTTTTCCTGGATTAGAGCACCAGTATGACCCGATGAAGGTTGAAAAGGAAGCTGGAGACAGGGGTTCAAAGTAAGTCAATGATTTTATTCTCCTGCTCAATGTGAATACTTTACTTCTTGTCTTTACAGCTTTAGTCTTGTTTTTACAACCTCTGTTTGTTCTGATGAGATAGGGTAATCAAACAGGGCAGATCTTTGCATAACTCAGCACCTACAAGATAGTGCTGTATGCCAAAGGGCACAGGGTATGGAGAGAGGGTAAATCTGCATATTATTCAGCCACACACAGGGCATCTCACTACCTAGTTGTCATGTGGATGAGTGCTTCTTGTTCTGTTCATAGATAAGAACAGACAAGCTGTATTTCAAAGGTTGTGAGATATGCAGTAGTAAAGATTTCTGCTAGTTGTCCAACTGGCTCAGCTCCAAATGGAGGTCCCTTCCAGGTACCAAGTTTCAGTCCTGTTTTTTCCAAACCATGCCCAAATGAACCAGAGGCATATGCTGCTGATGCAGTGCCATGTGTTGTTGACTCACGGATATGTCTCACTGACTCAGAGTTGCGCATTGTTGTGTCCATACAATGCCCTGTACAGTCCAGGGATGCTCTCCTGCAGTCAGGCTTTATTAGCTTGCCCTGCCCCCTGCCCCCTGGCTTTGAGAGCCTGCATTATGCCTGCATTTCCCTCTTGCTTCACAGTCGTCATGCCTGCAACACACACTAGCTTTGAGAACTTTGTGCTTTCCCCACTGACTGGCTTCAAAAATGCCATGCTTACTCAGCATCATAGCCTTGGCAGTGTTGTGCTTGCTCCACACCCCAGCTTCCCATGCTGGCTGTCCACGCTAGCTTGCTCTCCACTCCAATGTTGAGATCATCGTACTACTTCTACACCGTAGCTTTGATGATGTTATGCTTGCTCTGCACCATAGCTTTGGGCCCAGTTCCTCTCAAAATCCTAGCAAAAGGGCTCCAGTTGCATCCCAATTAAGCTGCCATGTGCCAATGTCCTTGTCCCAAGCCTTGGCCCTAGACAAAGGCCAAGTTCCGGCATGACAAGGTTCTGCTCAATGACCACATCAAGTTTCAAGGTGGAAATTCTGGCCCAACAACTAACTCAGCTCTACTTCATATTCCGAGCTCGGATCCAGCTCCCATGCAAAGTTCCTGGTCTGGCCAATAAGACAGGCTATGCCAAATCCCCCTATGCGAAGCCCCTTCCTGATACCCATATCTGAAACAGAACTTCACCAAACACACACACACACACACACACACACACACATACACACACACACACACCTAACACACCATGTGTAAACCTTGGGAATATAGATCATAGTTCTTTTGTAGCAATGTAAGGTTTTGGAAAATGGTAAAATCATACTCTTATTATCTTTAGGTTATACTCACCCATCTGAAGCCAACCAGGGGCAGTAGTTTTTGCTCCTGTAGTGGAAACTGTGTTGGTGCATAATGTAGAAACCAAATCAAGTCACTGTATGCAGGTATAATTACTGACTGTAGTCCTGGTGAACATCTGCGCTGTGTGAGTGTGTTTGTTTGTGCATGTGCCATGTAGTGTATTGTCCATATACTCACCCATCAGAGGCAGGGCAGGGGTAGCAGGTGTTGCTCCTTTATTGGAAACTGTGTAGGTGGATAATGTTGAAACAAGGTCAGGTCACTGTGTACAGGTGTAATTACTGACAGTAGCCCATGTATTACTCTGCACTGTGTGTGTAGTGCATTACCCATTTACTCACCCATTTGAGGGGTGACAGGGGTGGTAGTTTCTGCTCCTGTAGTGGAAACTGTGTAAGTTTATAATGTAGAAATCAAATCGGGTCACTGTATACAGTAGGGATGAGAAGATTACCTGATTTATATTGATGTCCAAACACACAGACATGTGAGACACAAATACAAATATGAGTGCATCGGTAGAGCAGCTGTGGATCGATGAAATTTTAGCAGGAAATCAAGATACATTTGTTACTTTAATGTATACTTTGATATTTGATGTCTGCTCTGATAAGATATCTATTTGATCTTTTATGCATTCAGTTAGAAATGGGACCAACTCAATGTTATATTTTCATATTTGTATTCTTCCTAAATTTGCGCTAATGTACTAAATGTGGATGTATTGATCTTCCAGGCTTTTGCCGTTATTGAGCTTCAACAGATAATTACTTCACTTTGTCCAAACTGTTGTATTTGTCACGAACTAACCGGGATGACTAGAATGATGATCGTGCTATCTGTCACGAACAAACCGGGATGAGCAGATAGCTTTAGCAGTTAGCCCTGTAGCGTGAATGGTAAACCCAAACGCGGATAAACACGAGCGGGCAGGATAATCACGCGCTTTGTTATAAGGACTCTCACACTCAATGAGCAAAGGAAAGACACAATCTAACCCTAGTCCTATAAACACACACTCAGTCTGAAAAGATAGCCAAGAAAGTGAGTACTCACAGATACGGGAACGATTCCGAAAGGATCTGGGCATAACTCAATGACAGAGCGATGTGCGGCGCCATCTTGTTTACCTTTATGCTTTCAGGTTCGCGACCGTCTTACTTCCGGGTCCTAGTGCCGGTCGCGGCTGAGTGTGCATGACAGTATTGGCCTCTCTCTCTCTCTTTCTCTGATGGGTTTATTCTGCTTTATTTTTCAGCCTAATGATGGCCTCTTTCAATTGCATATACACCCCTTTGGATCTCATATTGAGAGTTGGAGTGAACGGCGACCAAATGCAAACAACACTCAGAACCACCTCCAGGCCTTTTATCTGCTTGATTAGTCTGCTTAGTAATGAGGGAACAGGCCCCATCTGCCCATGCAACTTCTTGTCAAACATTTGTTCACTTATTTATGAGCCCTTCAAAATGGCTGTAATTCCTGAATGGTTAATGTCAAACCCTTTTAATCCTCACACTCTTTTAAGCTGAAAGTCTGGATCTGTCTGTAGAACTTGATTTTTATTATTGAATTTAATTGTTCTTGTTACCCTTGAGCATAATTTTGTGAGCCAGGAGTATTAAGTTTGTGAAAGGTCTTCATTTATTTTATTAGTAAATGATCAAGCTCACTCAATTGCTTAGTAGCATTCCTTTCCATCGTACAGTCACATTGTGTCACATTGAATTGCACCGTTTTGAATCACATTGAATGTGTATCTTTAATGTATCAGATCACTGACAGTGATAGAGATGCCCAATCTTAATACCCAGTTATAATTACTGACTGTAGCCCATCTGTTAGTCTGCAATATGTGTGATTGTGTGTGTGTATGTGTACAGTCATTAATTAATGACTGTAGTCCTTGAGTTACTTTGTGTGAGAATGTGTGTGTGTGTGTGTGTGTGTGTGTTTGTGTGTGTGAATGTGTGTCATTATTTGTCATGATTCACGTCCTGTCTGCACTTTTCCCACGCTGTCACTTCTTCTCACGTGCTTATGTTTATCCCATGCGCATTTCCCACGCCCCCGTTTCCGCCCCGTCTGCTCACCTGTTCCTCATTCCCTCCACTGATTTACTCCAGCGATTTTTTTTTGCTTTCGGTTTCTCGTCTCGGATTTGTTTGCCTCGTCCTTTGATCTCCCAGTTTTGACCTCGCGCTTCCTTTTTCTGACCACGGCTTTTGTTTCTCGTTTTTTTTGGATTGTCACCTCGCTGCTAGATTTCCCGGTTACCGACTTAACGCTTCCTCTTTGACTACGGCTCTCGCTTTACGATTTGGCTTAGACGCTGCGCTGATGGATCTCCCGGTATTGACTTCCGCATTCCGACCGCGCTCTCGTCTGACATTGTTGCACGTCATCTGCACTTGGATTCACCTCGTTCTGCTCTGCCACGTGACAGAATAATCCAGCCAACGATATTAATCCAGCAGACTGCATGAAAGCAGCACTGGAGGGTCAGGGTGCTCTTCTTGGAGCTCACCACCAAGCACCAAACAAACCCTTGCTGACATCACGACCCAGCTCCAAAGGCTCCAGCTCTCTCCAACGCGACATGGGGACTCCATCATGTAACGCGAACCACACCTCACTGCTCCCCCGATCTATGAAGGTGACCCTGGCACATGTCGCTCATTTCTCTCTCAGTGCACGCTGATATTCGAGCTCCAACCCTCCACATTCTCCACCGAACGCTCCAAGGTGGCATATGTGATAACGTTATGGGCTCAGGATGGGCTCGAGAATGGAGCACTGCTCTCTGGGACTCTCGCGACCCCTGCTGCTCTAACTACAAGGACTTCGCTAAAGAGATGAAGAGAGTGTTTGATCGCTCATGTCACAGAAGGGATGCAGGTCACAAACTGTTAAAGCTTCACCAAGGCTCGTGCTCGGCCTATGATTATGCCATAGAATTCCAGACCCTAGCTCCCTCCAGCGGGTGGAATAATCGTGCTTTGAGTGATGTTTTCTTTGAAGGACTGACAGAAGCACTTCAGGATGAGCTAATCTCTCATGAACTTCCGTCATCACTCCAAGATCTTATGGATCTGGCCGGCCGAGCGGATTCTCGTCTCCGCCTTCGGAGAGTGACCAGGATTGCACCACCTAGAGCCTTCCCGCGACCCCACCCTCAGGTGGAACCAATAAAACTGGGCAGAACCCGTGTCTCACCAGAGAAGTGACGGCGTCGCCGAGTGGAGGGAGCCTGCTTCTACTGTGGTAATTTGAACCATTTACTTAAGAACTGTCCAGTAAGGAGGAGGAGCTCTCAAGTTCAGCTGGGAGCACTGGAGGGCACTTCTCCAAAGAAACCTCCAGACCAACGCCGACTGCTTCCCATCTTCCTCATCCATGAACAACGAACCCACCTGGTGCAGGCACTGATTGACTCCGGTTCGGACCGTAACTTAATCAACGCCGCCTCAGCCAAGGCCCTGGGAATCCCTGCTCTGTCTTTGGAGACTCATCTCAAGGTTCAGGCCATCGATGGGAGCCCACTCCCTTCAATCACCCACAGGACCCTTCTTCTCAGTCTAAGGGTCTCAGGCAACCATTCTGAGCAGACTTCGCTATCTATCATGGTGGGATCTCATGCCACGGTCGTCTTGGGCCTCCCCTGGTTGATCCGACACAACCCACAGATTGACTGGGCCGGAAACTCACCCACGTGCCCCCTGAGTACCACGACCTCAAGGCTGTGTTCAGCAAATCGAGCGCCATTTCTCTTCACCCCCATCGGCCATACGACTGCGCTATTGATCTGCTCCCAAGCACCTCTCCCCCCAAGGGCCGTCTATACTCATTGTCACCCAAGGAACGCCAAGCCATGGACCTTTACATCACCGAATCCCTTGCAGCGGGGATCATTCGTCCTTCTTCCTCTCCAACGGGGGCCGGGTTCTTCTTCATGGGCAAGAAAGATGGTTCCCTTTGTCCCTACATAGATTATAGGGGCCTGAATGAGATCACTGTGAAGAACCGGTACCCCCTCCCACTAATGGCCACCACCTTTGAGCTTCTCCAAGGAGCCAAGATTTTCACCAAGCTCGACTTACGCAATGCTTACCACCTTGTCCGCATCCGAGAAGGTGAAGAGTGGAAAACTGCCTTCAACACCCCTACAGGGCACTATGAATACCTTGTGGTTCCATTTGGTCTCACTAATGCCCCCGCAGTCTTCCAGGCCTTCATTAACGATATACTCAGAGACTTTTTCAATTTATCTGTGTTTGTCCACCTGGATGACATCCTGATCTTTTCTCGGGACCTGGAGGAGCATCAACATCATGTTCAACAGGTGTTACAGAGGCTCCTAGAGAACAAATTGTATGCGAAACCAGAAAAGTGCGAATTCCACACCACATCCACCACATTCCTTGGATTTGGCATCGGGCCTTCAGGAATCCAGATGGAACCCGCCAAGCTTCAAGCCGTCACAAACTGGCCCATGCCCACCTCACGATAGGAACTCTAGAGATTCCTGGGATTCTTAAATTTCTATCACCGTTTCATCCGTGGCTACAGCTCTATCGCTGCCCCTCTAACAGCCCTAACCTCTCCCAAGGTCCGCTTTCGTTGGAACCAGTAATCTGAGGGGGCCTTCACCGAACTTAAGAAGCTATTCACATCCGCTCCTACTGTATCCTCACCATCCCGGACCCGTCACGTCAGTTTATTGTGGAGATCGACGCCTCCAGCACGGGAGTAGGAGGCATTCTCTCTCAGAGGTCCGCCCATGACAACAAACTGCACCCCTGCTCCTTCTTCTCCCACCGCTTAAACTCCACCGAAAGAAATTATGGCATCGGAGATCGCGAGCTCCTGCCATAAAGCTAGCCCTGGAGTAGTGGAGACACTGGCTAGAAGGAACAGAGGTTCCATTCCTGGTCTGGACTGACCACAAAAACCTTGAGTACCTTCGAGGCGCCAAGCGGGTGAACTCCCGCCAGGCCCGTTGGTCGCTATTTTTCACCAGGTTCAATTTCATCCTCTCCTACCGTCCAGGATCCAAGAACACCAAACCAGATGCTCTCTCCAGGAAGTTCACCCCCACCATCAGTAACACCATCCTCCCTTCGCCTTGCTTGCTTGCAGCGGCTGAGCTAGATATAGAGACTACGGTGAAGCAGGCCTTGTCACACGAACCAGGCCCCAGTAATGGACCCCCTAATCGTCTATTCATCCCACTCACTCTCCGCTCAAAAGTCCTGGAATGGGCACATTGTTCCAAACTCTCTTGCCATCCTGGCTCTGCCCGAACCCTGTCCCAAGTCCAGCAGCGTTTTTTGGTGGCCAACCATAAAGGAGGATGTCCCCGGCTTTGTGGCAGCTTGTGATGTTTGTCAGCGATATAAACACATCAACACAGCCCCAGCAGGCCTCCTCAGACCTTTACCAACCCCGCACCGCCCACGGTCCGATATTGCGCTTGATTTTGTGACAGGATTAACCCCCTCTGATGGCCACACCTGTATCATGACCGTAGTGGATTGGTTCTCCAAGGCAACCCACTTCATTCCCCTCTCAAAACTCCCATCTGCCAAGGAGACTGCAGAACTCATGATCCTCCACGTTTTTAAGATCCACGGCCTCCCCAAAGATATCGTCTCTGATCGTGGTCCGCAGTTCACCTCTCAATTCTCTAAGGCATTCTGTAAGCTTATCGGAGCTACCCCTAGTCTATCATCAGGATTTCACCGTCAATCCAACGGACAAACTTAAATGAAGAACCAGACTCTCGAGGTCGCCCTTAGGTGCATGACCTCCCGGGACGTCACTTCATGGAGCAGGTTCCTGCCTTGGGTGGAAAATGCACACAACTCCCAAATCTCATCATCCACTGGCCTGTCCCCCTTCCAGTGCTGCTTGGGTTACCAACCACCTCTGTTCCCTTCCCTGGAGGAAGAAGTAAATGTACCATCAGCGCAACATTTCATCCGACGATGTAAGAAGACCTGGATACAAGCTAGAAGGACATTACTACGATCCAGCAGGGCCTACAAGAAACAAGCAGCTCGAAGACGTTCTCAAGCTCCAAGTTACAGGGTGGGTCAGAGAGTCATGCTCGCCACCAAGGATATTCCACTAAAGACCATTTCCCGTAAACTCTCTCCGATATGTGGGCCCATTCACGATTACCAATGTCGTCAATCCATGCGCTGTCAAACTCTTACTCCCCTCAACCATGCGAAGAATAAACCCCATGTTTCATGTATCCCAGCTACGCCGTCTTGCCTCAAGCCCATTGAGTGTGTGTGTGTGTGTGTGTGTGTGTCTTTATGTCTTTATTTGTGTATTGCCCATATACACATGTGACAGTGGCAGTAGTTTCTGCTCCTGTAGCGGAAACTGTGTAGGTGCAAATGTAGAAACCAAACAGGTCATTGTATACAGATAATTATTGACTGTATTCCATGTGTTACTTTGCACTATGCTTGTATGGGGGGGGATGAGTGCGTAGTGTACTGTACTGTATATACTCACCTGTCTGAGGCAGGGTAAAGGTAGTAGTTTCTGCTCCTCTAGTGGAAACTGTGTAGGTGTATAATGTAGAAACCAAGTCAGGTCACAGTATACAGGTATAATTACTGACTGTAGTCCACGTGTAACGGAGTGTTTGTGAGTGTGTGTGTAGGGGGGGGGGTTGTGTAGTGTATATACTCACCCATCAGAGGATGGTAGAGGGTAGAGGGAGTAGTTTCTGCTCCTTCAGTGGAAGCTGTGTAGGTGTATAATGTGAAAACAAGATTAGGTATGCATGTTAGGGGCATTAGTACTGATTGCAGTCCTTGTCTTACTGTATTAATGAGTGTAAATTCAATTAAATTTTATTTGTATAGCGCTTTTAACAATTGACATTGTCTCAAAACAGCTTTACACAATCGATGATCTTACAAAAGATGAGTATCAATGCATAGTAATGAGGACTATGAACAAATGTTGATAGTAATGAACATTTGTTCACTTATTTATGAGCCCTTCAAAATGGCTCCATAACCATTCCTGAATGGTTAATGTCAAACCCTTTTAATCCTCACACCTCTTTTAAGCTGAAAGTCTCGATCTATCTGTAGAACTTGATTTTTTATATATATTTTTTTATTACAGTCCTTAATTAATGACTGTTGTCCTTGTGTTACTTTGTGTGAGAATGTGTGTGTGTGTGTGTGTGTGTGTGTGTGTGTGAATGTGTCTTTATTTGTGTATTGCCCATATACTAACCCATGTGAGGTGTGACAGTGGCAGAAGTTTCTGCTCCTGTAGCGGAAACTGTGTAGGTGCAAATGTAGAAACCAAACAGGTCATTGTATACAGATAATTACTGACTGTATTCCATGTGTTACTTTGCACTATGGTTGTATGGGGGGCGGGTGATGAGTGCGTAGTGTACAGTATATACTCACCTGTCTGAGGCACTTTAAAGGTAGAAGTTTCTGCTCCTCTAGTGGAAACTGTGTAGGTGTATAATGTAGAAACCAAGTCAGGTCACAGTATACAGGTATAATTACTGACTGTAGTCCACGTGTAATGGAGTGTGTGTGTGTGTGTTTGTGTAGTGTATATACTCACCCATCAGAGGATGGGTAGAGGGAGTAGTTTCTGCTCCTTCAGTGGAAGCTGTGTAGGTGTATAATGTGGAAACAAGATTAGGTGAGCATGTTAGGGGCATTATTACTGATTGCAGTCCTTGTCTTACTGTATTAATGAGTGTAAATTCAATTAAATTTTATTTGTATAGCGCTTTTAACAATTGACATTGTCTCAAAACAGCTTTACACAATCGATGATCTTACAAAAGATGAGTATCAATGCATAGTAATGAGTACTATGAACAAATGTTGATAGTAATGAACATTTGTTCACTTATTTATGAGCCCTTCAAAATGACTCCATAACCATTCCTGAATGGTTAATGTCAAACCCTTTTAATCCTCACACCTTTTTTAAGCTGAAAGTCTGGATCTGTCTGTAGAACTTGATTTTTTATATGTATTTTTTTATTACAGTCATTAATTAATGACTGTAGTCCTTGTGTTACTTTGTGTGAGAATGTGTGTGTGTGTGTGTGTGTGTGTGTGCATGTGTGTGTGTGTGTGAATGTGTGTCTTTATTTGTGTATTGCCCATATACTCACCCATGTGAGTTGTGACAGTAGCAGTAGTTTCTGCTCCTGTAGCGGAAACTGTGTAGGTGCAAATGTAGAAACCAAACAGGTCATTGTATACGGATAATTATTGACTGTATTCCATGTGTTACTTTGCACTATGGATGTATGGGGGGGGGGGGGGGGTGATGAGTGCGTAGTGTATATACTCACCTGTCTGAGGCACTGTAAAGGTAGTAGTTTCTGCTCCTCTAGTGGAAACTGTGTAGGTGTATAATGTAGAAACCAAGTCAGGTCACAGTATACAGGTATAATTACTGACTGTAGTCCATGTGTAATGGAGTGTGTGTGAGTGTGTGTGTGTGTGTAGGGGGGGGTTGTGTAGTGTATATACTCACCCATCAGAGGATGGGTAGAGGGAGTAGTTTCTGCTCCTTCAGTGGAAGCTGTGTAGGTGTATAATGTGGAAACAAGATTAGGTGAGCATGTTGGGGGCATTATTACTGATTGCAGTCCTTGTCTTACTGTATTAATGAGTGCAAATTCAATTAAATTTTATTTGTATAGCGCTTTTAACAATTGACATTGTCTCAAAACAGCTTTACACAATCGATGATCTTACAAAAGATGAGTATCAATGCATAGTAATGAGGACTATGAACAAATGTTGATAGTAATGAACATTTGTTCACTTATTTATGAGCCCTTCAAAATGGCTCCATAACCATTCCTGAATGGTTAATGTCAAACCCTTTTAATCCTCACTCCTCTTTTAAGCTGAAAGTCTGGATCTGTCTGTAGAACTTGATTTTTTAATATATATTTTTTCATTACAGTCATTAATTAATGACTGTAGTCCTTGTATTACTTTGTGTGAGAATGTGTGTGTGTGTGTGTGTGAATGTGTGTCTTTATTTGTGTATTGCCCATATACTTACCCATGTGAGTTGTGACAGTGGCAGTAGTTTCTGCTCCTGTAGCGGAAACTGTGTAGGTGCAAATGTAGAAACCAAACAGGTCATTGTATACAGATAATTACTGACTGTATTCCATGTGTTACTTTGCACTATGGTTGTATGGGGGGGGGGGGGTGATGAGTGCGTACTGTACAGTATATACACACCTGTCTGAGGCACTGTAAAGGTAGTAGTTTCTGCTCCTCTAGTGGAAACTGTGTAGGTGTATAATGTAGAAACCAAGTCAGGTCACAGTATACAGGTACAAACCGGATTCCAAAAAAGTTGGGACACTAAACAAATTGTGAATAAAAACTGAATGCAATGATGTGGAGATGGAAAATGTCAATATTTTATTCAGCATAGAACATAGATGACAGATCAAAAGTTTAATCCGAGAAAATGTATCATTTTAAAGGAAAGATATGTTGATTCCAAATTTCACGGTGTCAACAAATCCCAAAAAAGTTGGGACAAGTAGCAATAAGAGGCTGGAAAAAGTAAATTTGAGCATAATGAAGAACTGGATGACCAATTAACAGTAATTAGGTTAATTGGCAACATGATTGGGTATAAAAAGAGCTTCTCAGAGTGGCAGTGTCTCTCAGAAGCCAAGATGGGTAGAGGATCACCAATTCCCATAATGTTGCGCAGAAAGATAGTGGAGCAATATCAGAAAGGTGTTACCCAGCGAAAAATTGCAAAGACTTTGCAGTTATCATCATCAACTGTGCATAATATCATCCGAAGATTCAAAGAATCTGGAACAATCTCTGTGCGTAAGGGTCAAGGGCGTAAAACCATACTGGATGCCCGTGATCTCCGGGCCCTTAAACGCAGAGGTGTCAAGTAACGAAGTACAAATACTTCATTACCTTACTTACTGTAAGTAGACATTTTGGGTATCTATACTTTACTGGAGTAATTATTTTTCAGCCGACTTTTTACTTCTATTCCTTACATTTTTAAGCAATTATCTGTACTTACTACTCCTTACATTTTAAAAATAGCCTCGTTACTCTATTTTTATGATCAGAACGCGCAAATCCCCCCCCCCACCACCCCCGGTCGCATGATAAGAATGCGCACAAATCCACCCCCGCCCCGGTCGCATGATAAAAACGCGCACAATAGATCCCCCCCCTGCATGATCAGAAAGCGAGGCCTTACTGCTTTTTTTTTTCGCCCCTCACTGTACTTTTACTTTTATACTTTAAGTAGTTTTGAAACCAGTACTTTTAAACTTTTACTTAAGTAAAAAGCTTGGGTTGATAATTCAACTTCTAAAGAAGTATTTTTGAACCCTAGTATCTATACTTCTACTCAAGTAATGAATGTGAATACTTTTGACACCACTGCTTAAACGACACTGCACCACAAACAGGAATGCTACTGTAAAGGAAATCACAGAATGGGCTCAGGAATACTTCCAGAAACCATCGTCAGTGAACACAATCTACCGTGCCATCCGCCGTTGCCAGCTGAAACTCTACAGTGCAAAGAAGAAGCCATTTCTAAGCAAGATCCACAAGCACAGTCGTTTTCATTGGGCCAGGGATCATTTAAAATGGAGTGTGGCAAAATGGAAGACTGTTCTGTGGTCAGACGAGTCACGATTCGAAGTTCTTGTTGGAAATGTGGGACGCCATGTCATCCGGACCAAAGAGGACAAGGACAACCCAAGTTGTTATCAACGCTCAGTTCAGAAGCCTGCATCTCTGATGGTATGGGGTTGCAAGAGTGCGTGTGGCATGGGCAGCTTGCATGTCTGGACAAGCACCATCAATGCAGAAAAATATATTCAGGTTCTAGAACAACATCTAGTCATCTCTTTCAGGGAAGACCCTGCAGTTTTCAACAAGATAATGCCAGACCACATTCTGCATCAATCACAACATCATGGCTGCGTACGAGAAGGATCCGGGTACTGAAATGGCCAGTCTGCAGTCCAGATCTTTCCCCTATAGAGAACATTTGGCGCATCATAAAGAGGA